>BGPT01002690.1:63001-75872 GCA_003297045.1 Symbiodinium sp. clade C Y103 | reverse complement strand
ACCAAAGCAGCTTGCCATGAAGCCCGTAAATTCTTGCAATGGCCCCGCTGCCAACAATGAGTTGGAACTTGCAGAATAGCACCATCTTCCGTGCCTTCCAATTGCGTGATGCCATTGTCCCGCAGAAGCAGCTGGCAGCCAAAACCTTTTTGAAGCAGCCGCTACTTTCACTACAAAAATGCAACGCACGAATTGCACACAATCACTGCGGGTGTTGCCATTGCCTGTTCCAAACCAACGCATTTGCCAGAGACTTTGATGAACCTATTGGGTTTCACCATGAGTGCGGATGCGCGCTTGGAATGCAAGAGCCAGATAAAAGTTCAACCGCAACGGGACGCGTGAAAAAAAGGACAAACCTTGCCGAGGTTTGGCCTTTGCCATTTCAAAACCAATGCAGGTTGCCAGAAACTTTGATGAACCTAGTGGATTTCAACCCTTGTCCAGGTGCACACCTGGAATGTGAAATCCCCAGTTGAATTTTCAGAGAAATGCCCATATGAATTACATGTCAAAGCTTCATGCCGATGGACGCTAATTTTTTGATGCACCCATCGGGTTGCAATTTTTGCCCGACTACATGCCTGGAACACGGAGCCTCCAAATTAATTAGCAGCAGAAACAAGATTCATGGAAAACTAACAGTCCTTGCTGAGGTTTGGCCTTTCCCATGTCCAAACCAGTGCGATTGCCAAAGCGTTTCGTGAACCTGTTGAATCGCTAGATAAATTGTCAGCAAGAATGCGAGGCATGGAAGCATGACGAGCCTTGCCGAAGTTTGTCCCTTCCTCGTCCCAAACCAATGCAGTTTGCCAGAGACTTTGATAACCTATTATGGTGCGCCATGCAGAAATGAAACAACTTCCCTGAAGATAAACGCAATGATGATGCGAGCAAAAAAGCCGAGTTGAGTGATCACATCACAAGTTGACAAAGTTTCTAAAGAAAACAGGGACAACCATTTCCAGATTCGATGCTGTGTCATGTTTGGCAGAAACTTAAACCCATGAATGACCAATGACTACTCTTCAACATGAATTCATTTCCCCAAGTTACTGAAGCAAAGCGAGCCAGGCCATGACGCAGAAGAGATACATGCGGCAGAACTGACGGAAATCAGAAAAATGAGATGCGAGCAATTTCCTGATGATTGCGAAAGCATTTGATGACTCTTCACTTTTGTTGTTGCTGTTGGGGATATTCTTTGGGCTTATTTANAGAAAAATGAGATGCGAGCAATTTCCTGATGATTGCGAAAGCATTTGATGACTCTTCACTTTTGTTGTTGCTGTTGGGGATATTCTTTGGGCTTATTTAGTTCACCGCTGCCAGTGCAATCTAAGTCTTAAGCCAGCTTCTCCAAAGGTGAGATCTGCGGCACGCAGCAGAGTGCAGGAAACTGTTCTTAATGAACAGAGCATGCAATGTAGTGATGACTGCATAGTAAATGTTGTTAACTAGCTGTCTGATATTCTGAGAGTAAATTGGCAGTGTCATCTACCATGTGACCAGGAACAGTGGTCGTTGGCACAGCTGTTCTGATTGCTGGCGACTATCAAGAGAAGCTCCAAACTTTTCCATCGCTCCAGTCCACACGCTCCCCTTGCTTTGCTCCCAGATAATCCCAATGGTATCCAGGTGTAGAGTCCTTACTGTAAAGTTGCAAACTTCAACTGAACACTAATGATCTGTCATCACTTGTTATCCCGGTTTGCGATACCCCTGCAGCACAACAGTCTGGACTGACTGGTTCCCTAAAATAGATCCGTAGGGGGTCATTGACTCTCTAGAAATCAAAAGCATGGAACCCCTTGGCATCCGAGCATGTTGGCATCCGGTGTCCATAGCTTCACCGAAAGCCTCCAACAGTCGAGAGTATAAAATGAACTTTTCTGAGTGAGAGAGAGAGAGAGAGAGCGCATGACAGCACTATTTTAAGCTGCACTCTTGATTTCCAGTCAATCAGAGATCACTCTTGGCTGCTGCTTGGCCAGCTTCAACTGCAGTTCTTTCCACTCTGTGCCTGCTTTAGGCTCCCGCCCGTGATTCAGGCAGAGCCTCATCCATCCAACTGTCCAAGTCAAGGGTATTCCCGGGTATCCCTCAAAACGTGTACTCTGGGCTATTGGAGGGACTCGAAACGGTTTGGTTCAAGCAGCATCCAAACTTTGCTGCTTGACACCTCATGATGTTTCCTGCAAAAACGAGCTTTACCTCTGGGTCAGGGTTCATTTGATCAGGACTAACTTTGAAGGACTTCTTTTGCTTGCTCTTGTAGTACAAGGAGCGAAGATCGAAGCCGCTAGAGTAGCTCTGAAACTGCATGGAAGTCAGGATGTCTTCCAGCGCACTTCCAGGTTGGGACTCAGGTGATGGGTCGATCTGTGGCACCATGCCGCTCGGATCGGTGAGGCTTTGACTGCAAGAGGCTCCTGGCACCAGAAACCGTATAGATCTGAGCGATGCCGAGGATTGCTTAGTATGGAATCGTGTTGGGTCAGAAGTGGATCATTACGTATCACTACAATATATTACAATCCCTACAAAGATGTACAGGTACAACAAATACTGATCAATCACCCCGATACAAGGAGAATTGCTCGTGTTGATCTAACATGTCAGACCACTGGCAAAGGGGCTTCCACAATATTCCATAACTGAGCAGAGGTGAATGACAGAGCTGCGACTCTCTTGGGTCAAAGCTTAAGTCGGCTCAAGGCCCACATGTGTGTTGATGCCAGTGGTTTGATCAGAACAAATGGAGAAGTCCAACCAAACGTCCAACCAGGCTGCTCAAGCTGCTCAAGCTGCCAACTGCTGCCTAAAGGTTCTATACTTTTGCATGTCCTCCTGTTCCCTTCGGATTTCTAGCCTTGGCCTGCCCTTGTCGCAGAACCATCACTTGAGGAGCCACCTGAAGTTGAAGAGTTCGCATCAGGTCCAAAAGAGTCAACAAAATCAGTGGAATCTGCATATTTTTGCAGTCAAGAAGACTGGATCTGTTTGTCTTACGCCTGTCCAAAATTGTACAAGACGCTCTTTATCTGATCCCAAATCCGCAGCGAGCTGCAACCGGCAGCTAACTCAACACAATGATATGACAGGATATGCCCAAGGAAAATCAGAAACGGAAAGCTTCGGAAACCATATTTCTCAGGGTCAGCTGCAGGTACCAAGATGGGCTGCACATTGTGAATGGGCCCAACCTCAGTGGTAGCATGTCTTGAGATGCTCGAGCCTTGTTTGTCTCGAAAATACTTCTAAGGATTTCTAAAGTCTGAAAATGCCTACGACCTATACCTGCATCTACCTGCCGATCTAGATGCAATTCAGCTCATGATACTCGTCATTTGTTTTGTAAGCTCACCGAAGTCATGGCTGGTTGAGTAGGATGTCTATTGCCAAACGAGCGAACCATATGCTACAAATCTATAATTCCAAACAAATCTGAACACATTGTGCTTTGGTCTGAGATGTTTGAGAAATGTCGGCCAGGATCAGAATTTCTCCCTGCCACCAAGGCACAGTGGGATAAACAACTTTTGCCAATGGCTGTAGCTGAGCTTCTCGATCACGACCTCTCTCCGGAGAGTTCGTGAGCGGTTCTCGAAGTTGCACAACCTCAGTTGAGGATGGGAATCTTTCAGATCAGTGGACCTACCCCTGATGATCCCTTTCAAGGCCAATGGCCGCGAGTTGGGATCAGAAATTCTGAGATTTGGTCACAATCGGAGCAGTCGGATCGAGTGCTTCAACGCCAAATACCAAACTGTCCACTATTGAGAGACAAGATGTCTTTGCCACTGTGAAGATAGCATAGATAGCATAGATAGCATGTTCCAAAATGCACCAAAAAAAAAAATGCTCCAAGAAAATCCAGAAATTCTCAGGCTTCCACTTGCCCCACCTGCCTTTCAAGAGGAGAGACGCTGTGCTGTCGAGCCGATTCCGTGGTGGCGACGGAAACCATCGCAGGACCAGGCCCTCGTGGCGACCACAGCGTCGCTGGCTCTCTGGCACTGACCATATGGACTGGTGCCACGGGTGCCCCCTGGCGGATCCGTGCTTGTTGCAAACCAAGCCAGTTCATGCCAGTTCTTGGTTCATGCTGCAAGAGCAAAGGATAGTGTCATAGATTGAATAGATTGCAATAGTCAGTGAGAAACCTCTGGAAACATTTGGATCATTCTTGCTTCTTTGCGCTGTCAACAAGTGCTCTCTGTTTGCTCAATCTTGAAGGCACCTCCGGAGGCGGGGCCCTCGGTGGAGGTTTGGATTGTCGCAAGTGAATAAGCAGGGGACATGCTGTGATGGCATGTGCAAGGACACATGAGATCAATGACATCACTGTCCAGCAGGTCAGACATAGAGAGCGAGCAACTTTCAATGATTGGCATACAGTGACATTCAGGAATACATCTTTACAAACACTTCAGCACAATCTCGTACTCCTCCCTCTCAATCTGAGAGATATGTCCACTCGTACGACCTATGGATAGTATGATGAACTATGGATCGTGTGGCAAGACCATGGCAAGCACTGGGGGGCACGCATGAACGGTCTGGCCTAAGCAGAACACCGTGCATCAGGGCAGCTGCTTCATAGAATAACTGCTCGATGTGTTTGGAACTGTGAAGACCGTAGAAACCCTGTGGAGCAACACCAACATTCTGTAACATCAGCTCACACTATGCTCACTTGGCCAGGGCCCCTGGCTTCCCGAGCAGACATGGAGCGCACTGCTCCAGTGCTGACACTTGGCCTGACGGTTTTGCCTTGACATCCCCTCTGTTCAAACGGTTTGAATGCCAGACAACTCAATGCCAGACAACTCAGTGCTAAATTTGATTCCGATATATCGTGATCTTGAGAACAATGACTCTGATGGAGAAAGGAAGACTTTGAGGCAATCTCTCATGACAAATTTGTGACACTAAGGTTCAGGTGAAGGTTAGAACTATCCGTAGAGAGGCTGGGCACAGAAGAAGGGGTCAATCACATGAGTCATTTAGCATCTTTGGTTGATATCATGCCTACAACAGCTAAGCGGCTACCAATATTATGCCTCTCTGGAAATCACTGTTTGTGATAATGTCTTGAGTTTTGCAATCGTTGCCGTCCTTGGTCCAAAGAAGGTTGTCGCTGCCTGAGAGTTGAGCTAGTTCCGCAAGATACACTCAAATGCAAAGCATTGCAGAGCACTAGGCATGGCAAGTCACGGGAACGCATGAATTCAGGTAATCTTAGGGTGCACATGGGAAAAGCAACGTGCTGTGGGAGGAGAAAAGAAAGACTGCAATCAACTCATCAACTCGAATTTGTTCAAATTTGACTATATATTGGTCTCGAAAACATTGACTATTGATGGTTTCGAAAAGCCTGATATTCACATGTTTCAACTGCTTCGCATCCATCAGGTGTCAAGAATTCAAATAAGGGCGGCTTGAAATGGACTGGTTTGGGTGGAGCATCGCCGGTCTGAGTGTCCCGGACAGCTGACAGCCCAGAAACTTCTGACGTCCGTGGCTCATGAGACGGACTGGCCGCGGATGGCGAGCACCACTTGCGACAAGTTGCAAAAGGAGGAATGACTCATTGTAGGAAAGCCAATAAGAGCTCCGCAGAACCAGGATTCCACATTGACTTAAGTCATCCGCAAAGCTCCAGTTGCAAACACAAACCACATCAAACTGCTTTTTTTTCCCTCATAACATGCCGCTGTGCAGCTTTGTCCAAGCAACTCCACTAATTGTGCTTCTCAGCAAGCTAGCCCTCCAGCACTGGCCAAGTGCAGGTGCGGTGATTCGGTGGGCGAAACATCAACAGTGAAACATGCAAAACATGATATGGTGGGCCTCACCCGCTAAGCCTGTCCAAAGCCTCTTGAGTTTTCGCACAAATGATTCCCACACCACATCGTATGGAACTTCTATGGTTTGTTGCGGATGGTCTTTCCTTTCCAAAAACACTTGGCATCAGGCAGCTAACTGCATCAGTGACGCTCAGTGTGACACAGCTCTCATGGCTCGCCCTTTCTGCTTTGATCCACTGGCACCTCACTAGCTCCTCGGCTCTCAGCATCCTCCAACCTCTCAGTTTCTCTACTCCTTTTGTTAAGAATTCTTTCGATTGCAGAAACAGCAGAAAACGGCTGTTTGTAGTATCCCTTGACTCTGTTCAGCAAGAATGGGACTGGAGATGCTTGGCAACTGCTCTCCAGGGAAATGAATCTATGTCATCGATTCCAGTGTATAGTCAAAGGACCATTCCATCTCCTCCATTTCTATCCTACATGTCTATACATGCCTTACGTTTTCACTACAACTTCTGGTACAGTGCATTTTGTCCAAGTGTTGTCTTCTCAGAACTTGGACAAAGGTGGAAACCTTTGCCCTGCTAGTAGAAGGTCTTCACAAAGCCTCTCCAATGCTACAAAAATTGCATGATAAATCCCAGGACATATCTTAGCGTACATCTTCGTGTCGAAACATGTTCAAATAATTTCACTCATACTTCCATATATATATATATATTGAATTTCCGGCCATTTCCAGCCATTTCCACATACTTCGATCATTCTCTTACATCATCTGTGTATTATACATGTACCTATACACAATATCTACATACATATCTACACACATACACTATACATATCTACATAATATACCGTTTTCCCATGGTTCCATTGTGGCGCCTTCAGCGCCGTGACCGAGACCTGGACCGCGATGCATAACGGCCACGGTCGCCACGGTCGCCACGGTCGCCACGGTCGCCACGGTCGCGGCCATCACGGCCGTCGCGATCTCGACCGTCACGGCCGTCACGACCTCCGCGGCCGTCACGATCTCCACGATCTCCACGGCCGCTGCCCTTCTTTTGGTCCAAGGCATTATTGACCTTAGAAAAGAACCAGGCCAAACAAAAAAAGAGTGTGTGTGTGTGTGTATATATATATATACATATACACATATATACACATATGTGTATATACATAATTATATATAGATAGTATAATAGATCACGACACTTCGCTCATTCTGCCAGCAACACGCGGCAATCTATTTTTCAGGGTTGCGCATCCATCTGTCTTTTCCTGACCAGAGTTACCTCTCTGGTCAGTTAATCCTGGAGGGGACATCTTTGACGTGCCCTCCTCACCTGATGCCCACTTTCCCCATCATTGGAGGAGAAAGGGGTGGTTGGTGGGAAGACTAAAGCTTGGGCCTGACAGCTCTGGCGACATTCACTACATGTCGTTTCTGTGCTTTGCANCCCCATCATTGGAGGAGAAAGGGGTGGTTGGTGGGAAGACTAAAGCTTGGGCCTGACAGCTCTGGCGACATTCACTACATGTCGTTTCTGTGCTTTGCACATTTCACGACACTTCGCTCATTCTGCCAGCAACACGCGGCAATCTATTTTTCAGGGTTGCGCATTCNACATTCACTACATGTCGTTTCTGTGCTTTGCACATTTCACGACACTTCGCTCATTCTGCCAGCAACACGCGGCAATCTATTTTTCAGGGTTGCGCATTCGTCTGTCTTTTCCTGACCAGAGTTACCTCTCTGGTCAGTTAATCCTGGAGGGGACATCTTTGACGTGCCCTCCTCACCTGATGCCCACTTTCCCCACTTTAGAGGCATCAGGGACCTTGCTCTTCCAGACCTGGCCTGGCATCCAAACTTGTTTAACCAGCGCCAGTTCGCCTTTCATTCTGAAGTCTGAAGCTTTGACCATAGCGGGCTCCCACTGCCGTCTATGATCACCTGTCCCCTGGACACTTTGGTGGTACCACTTCCGTATCCAGCGCCCAGCTTGCTTTGCCTTCACAAGTATTCGGCTCAAGTTACCGCCCCTCTCTCCTGAGCTTTTCTTGACCAGCTGAGAGCGGAATCCTTTCCGGGGCCCGCCTCGTACTTGAGTCATGATATTCTCACACCGAGGACCAACCTTGCCCAGAGCCACCTTGTCGCTCACTTCTTTGGGCGACCCATCTCCTCTTCCAAGACCTCCCTTGTCGACGCCTTGATCTGTGGACGGCCGTCTCCGGGCCCTCCGTCGACTTACCCTTCTGAATCGCCACTGGGCAATCAACCCGGCTGAAAGGACACCGCTTGATATATTGCACCACAGCTCAGCTGTGGTGCTTTTCGCCATGAGCTCAAGCGATTTGCTCTCCAGCCTTGTCAGCTGACCCTTTTTTCAAGGTGCCCAGCTACTCGATCCCCCTTTCCTACCTCTCTTCAATGCATTTACCCGGCATGACCCCCTGCTCCCTGTATATAGGCTCGCAGGGTGAAACGACCCGACCTCTTGGCCGCCATCGCTCATGCCACACGATGACGTCCCTTCTTACAGCCAAAACTCTCTCCTCTTGACCACCTTCGAGGCTAGCCAATTCCTCCCACCTGAAGAGAGAACAGACTGTGTCGATGGCCAGTGCGCCAACCTCGACACGACGAGCGGGTCACAAGCCCCATCTTTTCCCGTTACCTTCCGGGCCTTAACTTTCTCTAAGGCCCACAGACCAGGGGCGGCGGCCCGCTCCTTCCCGACCTCGAAGGAACCACTATCTCTACCTTCGAGCTTTGACACGTGTGGTTCTCACTTTTATCTACCACTTTTCCGCCCACTTGGCGCCACCTTTGCTATCTCGACCGGCTTTGCGCTTGCCACCATGCCTAGCCGACCGACTTCGCGCCATTGGCCGCACCACACTCCGTTAGCCAGAATCCCTAGGGCCACCTTCACGCGGGCTTTGCCGCCCTACTCGACCGACACCGAGACCGGGCACTCCCCGAAGGGTTTCCTCCTCGACCCTAGGAATCTCATTTCCACCTTCTTTCTCGCTTCCACAGCCTTTGCTTTGCTGGCACGACCCTTGCTATGGAGCCTTGGCAGAGAGCGTACCCGCTCTTGCAGATGGCTTACCTCCGTGCATGGTTACCATGTCCCATTCACTTCCCTCGACAGGCAAACCTTCCCCCTGCCGCACCTGAACCCCGACAGATCCCGGCTCCCCTGCCAATCTGCCCTACAGCCGAGTGACCACCAAGTGGAGGGGCACCTCACCTCCTTTGTAACCCGATTTCCGATACCCCCTTCCTGAACGGGGCATCGTTCTTCCGGCGCGCCACGAGAGCGCGTCACCTTCACAAGCGTCTCGTGCTTCACTGCCACTCGATCCTTTACCAAGTTCCTACCGAGCCTCGGTGCCCCATAGGCACAATTCACCAACATACGCTCGGTGCCCGGAGATGGCAATTCTGCCAAGCGCTCGGTCCAGCGGGAACTCCCGCTCTCCTGCGCCTCGACGGAGCCCCAGCGCCCTCCGCCGAGAAACGGCCCTTTGCCGCATAGTCACACCTGCTCCCCCGACAGAGAACCCTCTGTCGATAAACGGCCTTCTGCCGAGAGAGCCCTCCATCGACAGAGTACACCCTCTGCCGATAAACGGCCCTCTGCCGAGAAAACCTCGACGGAGCACCTCCGCCGAGAAACAGCCCTCTGCTGCGTAGCGGCGCATACTCCATCGACAGAGAACAACCTCTGCCGAACGAACGGCCTTCCGCCGAGAGAACCTCGACGGAGCCTGACGGAGCCCCTGTGCCCTCCGCCAAGAACCGGCCCTCTGTCGCGTAGCCTCACATGCTACATCGATAGAGACCATGCTCTGCCGACAAACATCCTTCTGCCTAGGGAACCTCGACGGAGCCCCTGTATCCTCCGCCGAGAAACCGACCTCTGCCGCGTAGCGGCGCATATTGCCTTGACAGAGAACAACCTCTGCTGATAAACGGCCCTCTGCCGAGAAGCAGAACCTCGACGGAGCCCCTGTGCCCTCCGCCGAGAACCAGCCCTCTGCCGCGTAGCCTCCCATGCTCCATCGACAGAGAATACGCTCCGCCGACGAACAGTCTTCTGCCTAGAAAACCTCGACGGAGCCCCTGTACCCCCCGCCGAGAAACAGCCCTCTGCTGCGCAGCGGCTCATGCTGCATCGACAGAGAATAACCTCTGCCGACAAACGGCCCTCTGCCGAGAAGCACTTGGCGTCCTGGTCGATAGCGGAGTACCGCTGCCATTTCTATCCTCCTCTCTTCACATGCCCCATTGCCCGAGGACACGCTCTGCCGACAAACCTCGACGGAGCCCCCCTGTACCCTCCGCCGAGAAACAGCCTTCAGCTGCGTAGCGGCACATGATGCATCGACAGAGAATAACCTCTGCCGATAAACGGCCCTCTGCCGAGAAACAGCCCTCAGCTGCATAGCAGCACATGATGCATCGACAGAGAACAACCTCTGCCGATAAACGGCCCTCTGCCGAGAAACAGCCCTCAGCTGCGTAGCAGCACATGATGCATCGACAGAGAATAACCTCTGCCGATAAACGGCCCTCTGCCGAGAAGCACTTGACATCCTGGTTGACAGCGGAAGTACCGCTGCCATTNCACATGATGCATCGACAGAGAATAACCTCTGCCGATAAACGGCCCTCTGCCGAGAAGCACTTGACATCCTGGTTGACAGCGGAAGTACCGCTGCCATTTATATTCTCCTCTCTCCAATCCCTTCGACACCCCCCTCCTCTCTCCAATCCCTTCGACACCCCCATCCGCTAGGAAAGGGGTTGGGGACAGAGGAGCGGTCTCCATATTACCGGCACGACACCTGCATGGGCCGGTCCCAAGCTACGACTGTTCCTCTTTTCTGCAACTGGCGGATGCCCCGCCATCGTCGCTGCCCGCAGGCTCCATGGGGCCCCTGCACATGTGCAGGGGGTGCGGACCCAGGCACCTTTGGCACACATGCGCCATACTATTCCAGTTCAGACAGATGGGTTGCCCTTCCTCAGTCGTAGTGTGCAAGCCTTTATCGCGCTGCTTTCCATATCCTTTTCCCTTGTCTGTACTCTTTAGGTTTCTGCGCCTCTGTGCTCCCTTTTCTGAACGCCGGGACCTGGATCTTTGACGGTTCTCTGGTCGTTTGCCTGATTGCTCTCGGCCAAGGCTTTGACCTTGGTCTACTGCTTGCACAGCTTCAGCCAGGGCCACCTTTAGCTGTGATCCAAGATTGAGTCCATGGACCATGGCACTCCTCACCTTCTTATCATAATCCATCATCTGAGAAACGGCCTTGGCTTCGTCGCCAACGGCCTGCTCTCCGATCCTACCAACAATTTGGAGATAAAACTTGAAATCTTCAGGTGTCAAATCCTGCAGTACCACCTGCTGGGGACACAACATCCCTGCCATCACCATGGTGTGGACCATGACTTTCAGCCTGCCCATGACGCCCTCGGGTGATCTCGGTTCTTCGACTTGACCACTCGCTTTTCGAACCTTGACATCACCCGAGATGTTCACTGCAGTCTGTATAGTGGGCTGTGCATCGTCGCCTTCGGCCAGAAACTCCCTGAGGGGTACAAACACGTACTTCCCTGACCTGGCCTGGGCGCCCAACTGCCGCATGGTTACACCAGCTGGGCACGTGGAACTATCCAAGTCGTAGAACTTTTCTTCGAATTTCTTCCTACACTCGAGCTCCTCGCCCTCGGGTGTACGATCTCCGCCTCCGGCCGTCGCCATGTTGGCCTCTATGCGACGCCGGTGTCCGGCTATGATAGTAGCCGTTTCCCATGCATCGATCAGGGCAGCGACCTCCATGGCATCGTTGGAGGCTGCCAGCTTCAGTGTCCTCGCTGCGAAACTCCTCAGTTGCGCCCTATTGTCCGCAACCGAGCTAAAGATACCTATAGATCTGCAACCTGCCCTCACCAGACCTCTCTGTGCCTGGCTGCTCACTTCTTTACTCTGCAAAAGCTTCCGGAGGTCGTCCTCCAACTCACCCACCTCCTCGGTGAGCGAGCCCTCTGCTTCTGCGGGCCCATCCTTCGCTTCCGTGCTTTCCATCTTCTCGTTCCGGACTTGAACCTTCAGTGCTACGGGTTGCCGTACCTATATTCACACAATGCATGCACTTCAGCCACTAGAAACGCCACTCGGCCACCAGTCAAACTTGAAATTTCTCAAACAGGAAGCACACAAGGGGAAAAGAGACGGGAAGACCTAACACCTGCCGAATTTGAACCCCCTTTCAACGCAGGCTCAACACCAATCCCCCCCCAGTTCTTTTACCGAGTCTGTTACAGGGAATCTGAGGTTGAGCTGACCCAAGCTTCGCCGGATGACTCTTCGCCATCGGCCTCCACCCTGTGTCTTCTCCTGTTTACGGGAAAACACTTTCCACAAGCGCGGTGATAGCCATCAGTATTTGGTGGCTCATCGCCGTGAAACTCGAGATCTATGTGGTGCACCCCCGGCTGCCGGTAGCATCTTCCGAGCCTGTGCACTGTCCGAGACCTCGACTTCTCGCTGATGCTGACCACGAAACTGTCTAGCCTCCATTTTTCGACTGCCGTTGCTCCACCACGGTAGACATTCTCGGCCTTCCACATCTCCTCCTCCTTTTCACTACTCACAAACCCAGCATTGAACATGTCCTCTGTCAACTTCTGTCCGCTGGATCCGCGATTGAAGCGGTCTCCTTTCTTCGCCCTTTTTGTAGGCCTGCTGCCGTCCCCAAAGGACTTAAGACGTGCCCCTTGGTCCCGGATCTCGAAGTCGGATGCGCCCTGGCTAGCCAGCTTTTCTTTTGCCTCCTCAATCATAAGGCTTTCCCCAAAAGGATCCTCCCTTCCGATGTTTGATTTGATGAAGCTGCAGATCTGCTCCTGCGCCTCCACTATCTTGATCCGGCTTTGCTCACCGACCAATTGACCCGTCTCATCTTTCTTGCGACCCATGAGACGGCATGTTTCGATCTCTACGCCTGCTGCATCTGACCACACCCGCAAGGTGTCC
>BGPT01002690.1:46817-62786 GCA_003297045.1 Symbiodinium sp. clade C Y103 | reverse complement strand
CCTGTCCACGAAACGGAGCCGAGCCCCGACCGTCGCCAACGTGTCCCTCACCGCGTTGGCCCGCCCGAGCCTGTGGTCCTCGGGTATCTCACCTGCGAGCTCCATATACTCCAGCGTGTTGCAAATACTCTGGAGCAAAGCCTCATCGCAAGGCTCCCTCGACCTCACTACCAAATAATCCTGGAAGTGATAGTTCTCTTCCGGCCAGCTGATACCAAATGTCGCAACCAGCCAGTCCATATAGCGCTCCCATGTTTTGACGTGCTTTCTGATCGTCGACACGCTCTTTCCTCTCATAGCCTTCATAACCATCGATTCGACCACGACCTCATCAGGAGGATCTAGACCTTTCGATAGCAGTCGCTTCAGCCTTCTCGACCATCTATCTCTTTCCCTTGCCACTGCTGCTCTCTCTCTGCTTGCGTCTTCCTCGGCGCTAGCAATCATCCTCCCAAGCCTACTGGGCCATTTCAGCCTAGGCGCTCGTCCTGTCCTTCTCATGGCCTCCCACTGCGCTTCCATTCGGCTCTGCCTCTCCACCGTCAACAGTCTCCGGGCCCTATCCAATTTATCCTCCAGGGACTGCTCGTCGTCCGAACATCCTTGGGCGTGCCAGATACATTCTGCTACAGTGTTGGCCACCTTCACCAGCCATTCCAGCTCTCGCAGCTCGACCCTCAGCCCTGGGTTTACTACCTCGATACCCAGGGCTACAGATCGCAGTACATCCTCCTCTGATCCCTGTAAGGCTCCAAGCCTTACAGTGCTCCATCCCGATCTATCCAAGGCGGCAGCTAGCACCTGATCACTTCCCACCACATTGGTGAGCGTGACCAGATCCATGGTGCTGCCCCTTACCTAAGACTAAAGCTTGGGCCTGACAGCTCTGGCGACATTCACTACATGTCGTTTCTGTGCTTTGCACATTTCACATACATGTATACAAATGAAGATATCTAAAAAAGCTTCCAGGGGTTCAAAGCGTGCGTGACTTGAAGTGCAAAACGTGAGAAACATGACGGATATCTTTCCTCTGCTGCAGTTTCGCCAATGATGTTCACACATAAATCTTGACAAGGGGCCGCTTTCATGATAAAGGCAGATGGATTTCGAATGTTTCCTGTCTCCAGATTGCCTTGCAGCCAGAAATCAAAAGCTTCTCAGGCACAAGGGCAAGGAAAAACATAATTTCGACACATTTCAACAAAGGTTAGTATCTGGAGCATGTTGCAGCAGGACTCCAATTGGAAATCCAAGATTCGAAGAAGAGTGTCTGCTTGTTCAGGGGGCAACATTCCTAGCTTCCGCTGCGCTGCTTCATCTACATTGTAGCGGTCCTTATTGGGTCAAAAAAAAGTGTCAGATATCGCGCCAGCTTGGAGAAATGTTATTCCGAAGTTATTCCAGGACTAAAGAGCCACAGCAAAATCTGCCAAGTTTTGCACTTCCACGAATGTTGTAGTGCAATGTACAGTAGTGATCAGTAGTGCATGTCTAGAGTCATACATCTTTTGTTGCCAGCTTCTTCCACCACCGCCACCACCTCGTGAGTCTGACCTGCTCAGGTAGTGCTGCAGAACATGGGAATAGCCATGGTCAGGTGAGCCATTCACCAGGAAATCGTCCACAGTAGTGTTAGATTTAAATATGGGAAACGAATAGAAACGACACATGTGAGCAAAGCCAATATTCTAGTCATGGCTGTAGAGTCTGCTTTTGGGAATACAGGGAATACTGATCTCGGAACCGTTTTTGCAGGTGAATCTTGCATTTATATACATAGTCGACTGTCCCACCATCAAGCCAAATGCACAACTCAAGCTTGAGGAGACAATCTTCGACAATATAGCAACTCATTAAATCTCATTAAGAGTTCTTTTCTGATTGAAATCACAGAGATACCACATTTGTTTAGTGAATTTGAAGCTCGATTGTACTTCCATCTCCACTGACTCCACCAGTTGCCTGCCGCGTCCTCGGTCTCGGCCTTGCACGCTGAAAACACATCCTCCATAATAGCACTATCCGTCACTACCCGATCCACACACAGCATCAGACAGCTGGCAATACAAACCCATGTTACAGATACTTTGAACATCTTTGAACAAGAAGCTGTTATATCTGTTATATAAATGCTATCACAGTAGATTGTTCTAGTTGTACAAAAGTTGTATGAATCCTTCTCACTGATGGAAGCACAGCTACTCACAGGTCTTCGGGATCGGCCGAGCATCTATCTCGCCGGCGGCTATCATCTCGTCTTGGTGGTGGCTTCCTACGGCGATCAACGCTTCCTCAGCATGGGCTCAGCTTCGACTCGAATGGGATTCAACATTTTTCAACATGATTCGCAGCTTGATTCAACAAATTCAACAAAGATCAAAAAAAAGCTGCTCAAAGTTTCGGCCTCGACTATCACTGCGTGGCATTAAGCTGTGCCCACCTCAGCAGGGCAAAGCGTGCAGAGGCTAAGGAAAACATGAGAAGAGTCCAACAATCTCTGTGGTCATTTCGCTCCCGTTTCATGGAAAAGGACAGAGATTTTGGATTTTGTTGCTGGGTCCAAACTAAGCAAAGCACTGTGGACCGCGACAGGGTGCGATCAGACTAAAATTGCGTGTCTGCCCTCTAATTAAACCAAATTGCTCAAGAGTATATACTAACATGCTAAGTGGTACGTGTCAATGCTTATCTGGAATGCTGCTGTCTAGTCTTTAAACTATGCTCCTGATTTGCGCTCTTGAAGAATGTGAAATGTCTGAACTGTGAATGCGAGGGCATTCGATATCGAAGACTGTAAGTTGCTGGATTTTCTCAATGAAAATGTACAGTTCAGCAACAGCTTATGACCATCTCCTTGACCAACACATTCCATTTGGCGCAAAGCCCCACATCTTTATGCATACACCTGCCAAATGGTTCATGCCTGAGGGACAGAATCTGAAAGGGGCTTGAGCTTTCAAATGCACATGCGGAAGCAGCTCCGATGCTCACAGTGATTGCCCTGGGTGTTCCTTCCGATAGGATGAAGGTGATTACAAGAGTCTTCACAATTTCCTCCGTTTACTTCGAGCCCATGCCTTAGCATACTGTCACAAACCGGGTATAAAGATGCAACATCAGCCACAAGACATCAAATATTTTTTGGGTGCTGACTCCAGTACCATGGTGACAAGACTTGATTTTCTGGCCTTTATCCCATTTCCTATCCCATTTCCGTGTTGGATGCCTTGAACTTCTGGCTCTTGCACAGACTCTCGGAGAGCGGTCAGCCGCCTGAACCTTTGAAGCCAAGGAATACATTGTCAATGCCAACACTAGCACAAAGCATTCATCCGAAGAAGCTACATACGAGGCAGATTCATGACATCGGCAAATGGTGGTACAAGTGAGATCTATTTGTTTGCATCTGTGCGTTTGCCGAGCTTGGTTCAGGTTGTGACCCCAGCAGTGCGATAGAGTTCGATCTGCTGTTGCAAGTAGTCTATCCTGAACGTTGGCCAAGATCTTTCGTGACAAATGGAAGATCATGGAACAAAATCCATATGGTCACAGAGAAACCACAAAGGGTTGATGCCTGCTGACCTTTGAGTTTTGGCCTCAGGCAATGTCTCACACTGCAGCATTTGCAAGTGCTTTTCAAGGCTTGCCTGAGGCGATACAACTCCTCTTTCTCGCTTTTGTCTCGCAGTTGCGCCTCGATGACTAGGAGGCAAAGGGATACGTCACCATCTGATACAAGGAGGGAACAGGATAGATTGACACATGGATGCACACACAAATGCATGAAGACAAATCCACCGATGTGGTAGAGCTGATTTCACATAACTGTGCTTCGGTGGACTGGACCCGCATTTGTGTCGGTGGGAAAAAAAAAAACGAAACAATCAGATTGTCAACCTTGACACATGGAATTGGAGTGAGAGTAAAGTTGATAGCTGGACATAGCTGGTAGATAGATCACGAAGGGGGCTGAGTCCCTGATTACCTCATGGACTGAGAGATGCATGAGTGGAGTGGCGAATTGATAGATAGAAGGGTTCATAAATCCATGAGATAACTAAGTGACGCTTGATAAAACTCGAAAACACTGAATCCTATCAGATTGTATTGACAAATTGAATAGAAGGCATAGAAGGTTTCGGTGGGTTGATCTGTTCAATTTTCCCTACAGCAGGGCTTGCCTTCAAAGAGTCGCTCAGCTCCGCCTGGCCATTGCAGATCTACAAAGCAAAGATACTTAAATAGGTTCGACATTGATGTCAAGTACCTATGAATATCAAGATATGTCACTAATGATGTGTATATATATATATACATATGACTATGCGTATGTTTTTTGTATCAAAATTTTATAATGTGTGACATAGACATTGACATAATACATATTACATAGAACTATTAACACAGATAGATGAAGTCCTATGATATCTGGTTCTATAGTTATACTATATGTGTGGTGCATATGCCAGTCACAGAGCTTCAAACACAGTTTGATGGAATTGCTCTGATCGATATGTTCGAATACTAGGGGTTCTCTACGTGGAAAGTGCCGGCACGCAGCAGGGGCTGCAACCAGATTTGGTTTCCCGCTGTATCATGTTGACCTCAACTTTGAAGGTCCAGTCCACAGCACGTGTTTGAAATGCTACAGAGAAGGATCCTCTGGATTTCAGCAAGGGCTGCCAAGTAGCAGCGGTAGATCTCAGTGTTGGTGGCAATTCGAGTCTTTCCGGATACCCATTGGTCGACTCATCAAACCTACAACTTTCGAGGAAATCTTCAGCACTGGAACGCAGCTGCTCCACAACAGTCTCAGCCTTGAAAATGTAGAGTTTGGGAGATCCAAATGCAATGGGAAGCCATAAACCAAAGACAGGCCATGGCATCAAGCTTTTCGTCGGCTGAGTCTCGACACTGACCAAACTCAGCCGTGAAGGTGGTGATGGTGGTGGAAGCAAGGACAGTTGGCCAACGCCCAAAATATCGTGGTCGATGTCAGCAGGTCCAAGTGCTCGGCCACGAACAAAGAGAGATGTGCCGAAAAAAAGAGCCATCCACTCTTCGTAGCTGTTGGGAAGTTTCAGCGGTACCGGTTGGATATACAGCTGTAGCAATGCAATGATTACCGATAGATTTCGGATGTTCAGCCAGAATGCCACCTGAGCTGACACAAGCAAAACATGGCTCAGGAACTTGCAATGGATAAGGAACTTGCAGCTGTCATGGAAACAAACATGGTATGGATGATGGCATGGATGTTTATGATGTGTGGTGTCATTGAGCATCGCCACCTACAAGCAGCATAGCTGCACACACCTGGTCAACTGCTTGGATCGGTGCCATGCATCTTTCTTATTCTTTCATGTTTCATAGGCCCTGAAACAGTGAATCCAACCGCCTTCAAAGATCTGCCAAGGCGAGAGACCGCTTCAACGGGAGACGTGATCGCTTCAAGTTTCAAGGCATCCAAGGCAGTGCATCGACGATGAAACTGTGTCACTGCTTCGATGGTTGGAGTTTCCATGGATATGATGCTAAGTCCTGCGCACCGAGAGGATACAAGAGGCACCAATGAATTGACATGAAATTTGTGAAATTGCGTGCCACATCTTGCCATAGAGGACTTGAGGGGAATTTAAAATGACAACAAAAAACAAAAGATCAGGAAGTGCCCCATCCTTCCGTTAACAAATGAATGCTGAGCGCTTCCGGTGCGGTAGCAGCCGCGGAGTTCGGACACCATGCCACCCGATGGTCAAGAAGATGGGCTTGGGACCATCCTTGTTTCTGTTCTTTCCCTGGTCAAACTGGTGACTCTTTTCACTCAAAAAAAAAAGCAGCACCTTGCTCAAAAAAGATGTGACGCTTGAGGGACGGCTGGCTATTGTATAATTTTATAATATTTTATATAGATGCACAGAATGCCTACACAAGTTCATCAAGTTCCATGGGGGTTCGAGAGAAGAGAGCAACTGGGTGCTACGCTCCGTTGTCAAAGCATTTTCCTTTGTGCAGGACTTGAGATGGAGTCAGCTTCTAAGATTGCATAAGGTTGCTTTTGCAAGGTGACTGTGGGTTCTATCTGGTTGTTGCCACGCATGTATTCATTGCTGGAGTATGAACTACATGTGATCATTCAAAATGCAGTCTAGCAGCTGGCGGACCTCGTTGTGAACATGCTGCTCCTGCTCTTGCAACTGCTCCGGACTAGGGTCTTGTCAGACTTTTGTGATAGAGTCTTGCCAACAGGCAGGGATGGAACCTTGCCAACGGTCAGCGATGGAACCTTGCCAACGGTGAGCGATGGAACCTTGCCAACGGTCAGCGACGGAACCTTGCCGACAGGCACGGACGGAACCTTGCCAACTGGCTTCTCGTGTGCGTCTGTACAGCTGTCGCTTTTTAGGAGTTCCTGTCGACTCTTCACATGTTGCCGCCAAGTACGCTGAATGCGCCTTGCTGCAGACTCTTCTTTCCGTCCGACATCTTTTAGCTCTTCCAGCACACTTCCTGCCACTTTTGCCCAAGTGGACTTGAGGCGGGAATCCTGTCGCAGTCTTCGGAGGATTGCTTGCCAAGCTTCTGGAAACTCCAAACATTTGGATGCTCCCAATAAAAAATCACGCACGCATGCCGCATCCTTCTCTTCAAGAAGGATTTCCTGCTCTGACTCTAAGATCTTTGCAGCATCCTGGGTCAGATCTTCCAACCTCCGCTTTGAAAGTTCATCATTGTCCATGTAGAGGTCAGTGATTTGCGTCTTACAGGTCAAGACTGCATCCCAGGCCTCGGGCTTTGTCAAGGGGAGTGCTACCATTCCATCAAAACAGTTCAAGACGCCTGGCTCCCACATGCCAACAGCAGGTTCGGTGGTTCGCAACCACAAAGAGTCCCTAAGCTGTGGACCATTTTTTGGAACTATAGACAACAAGTCACATGCCTCACAACGCCTCATGCAACAAGGCACATCAATACATATCATCAAGACTAATCAAATCTATTCAAATCTCATGACTCATCCAGATTTCGGATCTCATCACTCCGTTTCAACTCCAATCCTTGCAGTGGATTTCCATGACACATTTCCATGACACATTTCCATGACACATTTCCATGACACATTTCCAAGCCTCCATGACACAGGTGAGGTGCTTCTCTGCCTCCTGCACGATGCTCTCTGGCACCTGCGCAATCTTCGCGCAGCTGGGCATGGCCAAGGCAAAGAGCTCCGCCAAGTCGCTGCTGAAATGACCTGACGCAGCTGACTCAGCTGACCATCGACCAAAAAGGGGTTACCAAAGGAGGGTACCAATGGACCCATGTGGAGCCGCAATATCCATCATTTTTCATCAATATATAGTTGTTATTTTGTCATGTTGGGGATATTGAAAGGTCATGAATATTTGCTTTGTATGAAACATTGTGAACCATCCATTTTGAGAAGTTGAATTTTTTGACCCCATACCGTACCCATACTGACATGACAAGCTTCATGGATTCATGGATTCACGGTGACACAGGGTGACACAAGGGTGATGCAGGAGACCATGGCTGGGTGATCCCAGATGGTCGTCACTGGAGCTGGTCAGCTTTGTCATCCAACATGGCAAGCGGCAGATTTGGTTTTGCCATGTTTTGCCAACCAAATCATCTGCCCAATGATTATAGTTAGATGCACTTATTGTATGCTCTTGTTCTCGAATGTTTTGACCTTCAAACGAGTCATTCAGAAAGTCTTGGCAGTTCTTGGCAGCTCTTGGTTTGACTGGCCTTGCAGTTCGTTGCGACGCTCCTTCCCGAGAACCACAGTGGCACCGTCGGAACCAACGCATAGCTCTCGTGCTGACAGGCGAGCTTCAAATCCTTGCAACGCCTCAGGGTGCAAAATAGTCCAAGAAACTCGGAACGCGTGCACACCAGTTATGGCCATGGCTATCTATGAAATACGTGAGATGCATTGTTCAGACATCTTCCATTCTCAACAAAATTGTCCAAATCCTGTCTATGTCATTTGCACAGTGGCCTCCCACAAGCATCGAAGGCCACCTCGCAGGGCGATGTATGCAGAGCGCCAACGTTCCGCACTTGCCTCCACAGTCGTCCTCAAGGGACGTCACGATTTGGTGAGAAGAAGCACTTGCAGCTGCTAAGCTGTGTTTTGGGGCACAAACAGCTTGCTATTCATTGCTATTCCCTCCGATGTAGACCAGCCACTCCCTTGTAGACCAGACTGGTGGCAATCCATGCAACTCCCAGGCCATGTTGTCGTCACAAGTACTAGTACCCACCACCCATCCACCTCGATGCTTCCCCTGCCGTTGACAGCAACATCTGCCATAGCTCATGTTCGAAACAGAGGGCCATCTCCTCGCACAGTGGGCGGAGTCTTGACAGCGCTCGATGCATTGACCATCACTAGAATGGAAGACATTAAATAATTGAATACCTTTATATAGACATGATGAATCATGACAAATGCTCTGATTGGAGGAAAGGCTGAGAGTTGGAGGCTGCCTTAATGTCTTTGTACCATGCGAGGCTAAAGGACACACAAGAGCATCTGAGAACTTGAAGCACCAATGCGCAGATTTCAAAAGCATGACGGAGGAATTCAAACCTTTGATATCACAGTGGTTTCTACAGGAAGGAGTGGCTTTCTTTGCAAAGTCCCCTCCTGAGGTAGTAAGGCATCAATCCGCGCAGGCAGGCACCTGCAACCATTGATACTTGTATGTGCAGCATTTCACTACATCACCAATAAGCCAACCAAACGCAGCGCTTTCCTTTACGCTTAGGCTTTGGTGGGGTAATTCACATTTTCACATTCCAATTTTCAGGTGAGTCAGAGCCGTGTGCCATGAAATCAACATAGGCGAAGGTACATGGCATTTCCCACTTTTTGCTGGCCAGTCACCTACGAACCATCTCGGAATCTTCCTTTTCCTGCTGCGCAGCTCGCGCAATTTCGCTGATGCTCTGCCCAGTGCTGCCCATTTGCTTCGCAATGGCCAGCGCCCATTGTCCATGAGCAACGAGGAGCTACCATGCATGGAGAAGAAAATTGTTATGTGGTTTCTGTTATTTTCTGTTTCCATCGGCTGGTGTTTAATCAAAGACACAGAGGACTTCTGCCAGATGCTACGGGAGCATGCAACAGAGAGAGAGAGAGAGGGGCAGAGAGAGAGAGAGAGAGCTCGTCAATTGACCATGTTTTTGCCTTTCAGAACTAATGCTGGAATCCAGCGATTCTGCTTATGCAATGAAGCAATCTTGTGCACACTACACTTGAAGTTGTTGAGACATTCAGAGCCATTGAAACGACTAGATGGCTGCGCACAGGAAGAGACGGGGTGCAAAAGTGCTGCGATCAAGCGGTTTTTTGCCTCCCACCACTCCTGTACTGTAGACTATACCGCCTTGCCCTCACGCATCCCAGTCAAATCACCTTGAAACTGCCGTTGATCGTCTGGTTCTTGTTGGAAATGTTGACGCTGGAAACATTGTCCTGCAACTGTTCAGCGCATTTCAGCCCAAGGTCAACGAGTACCAAGGATAGCCTGCAAAGTCCTGATGTGGGTGAGTCTGTATGTGTGCATGTGCGTGTGTGTGTGTGTGTGCGAGAAAAAAAAAAACTGGATTGAAAGAACATGTAACATGCATGTGACATTGTATGACTAGGTGAATTTGATGCACAGCCCATTTTCTCATTGAAAATTGGAGAAGAATGGAGAAGATAGGAATGATTTGCAAAGCAGGGCAGCCTCGATACATGCAACGAAGCTAACAGTCTGGTCTGGCATGGCATTCACAGTGGAAAATTACAACTAAAGCCTGTCGAGTGCCAAACTATCTCACTGCACAAATGCTCTGGCCCCTCAACCTGTCCGCACTCAGGCCTTGTCAAGCTCTTCGTCCATGTCAAACCTGAAGACCAACAGTTTGACTTGGTAAGATCCATTGACGCTTCCTATCCATCAATGGCCAAACCCCAAAGCTGCGACTTAAGCTGGGCAAGACCTGCCTACTCGAGATTGAGATTGGAAGTGGCTATTGGCTTAGGAAGATGCTGATGCAATGGTCATTTGGCAATTTCCATAGTCCAACAGAGTCGGCTTCACATCAACCATCAGAAAGTCACTTATCCGACTCAAAACCAAACTCATGAGTCAAATTGGATTCAGTCATGGAGTTGTTCTTTTCATCATCATATTGCATATTTACTGTACATGTATATACTTTTAGATTACATTATATATGCACTGTGGGCATCTGTATGTATCTGTATGTTCTGTTCTGTTGCAGTCAAGGAGCGACGCCAGTCGATCAGGTCGCAGCAGCCGTTTTGGGGGATCCTCCTTGGGTCTTCCAGCAAGATCTTCAGACGATCTGATTTGGATCCTATTTGGATCAGAAGTCTGGCTACAGAATATCACTAAAGCATGAAAAAGCGTTTAGCCATGGCAAGCTGTGGCCATTCTTCAAGATTTTCCTACCTATTCCCAGTCCCTCCGAAGGCCCTTTGTCAGGTCTGAGCGACCGAAACCACTGGCACTTTTGCCGTGCTCGATGTACTGGGCGCCCGGGGCACCTGGCAACAAGAAAAAAAGGCTACATCATGTCACATATGTCGCCTGAACTTTATCACTGGGAAAACTTCCTGAAAACCTGTCCAGCAGATTCGCGGTGACTTTCTGTTTTTTTTCCACTTTGGATACATTGTTGGCTGGATTTGGAAGGAAGCCTTGCTTCAACTTCATGAACCTCTTGATGCAAGTTCTCCCTACTGTGGAGCCCTGGCAAAGACTGAAGTGCGCGCCCAACATGCGTAGTGGACCACTGTGGCAATGTTGCTGCTCAACTGTGCGCGCAAGCTTCTTTAGATCTCTGACTAATTCCTTTAAGCATCAACTAGTTTCCCCCATCACGGCCTTTGGCCCCGGGGTGGGCCCAGTCATCTCAATACCTGAGGGTTTTATGGAAAGGGATTGGATGCTACATCTAGTTTGAGCTGGAGACTCGGGACGGAGGAATCAGCCAACGTATTCCAAACTCAGACGAGAAAGACATAAATTAAATACTGATCACCATTAAAAGCCCTTGGGGCCCTACCAAAAATCAAACTGACAAGAAATGACAAGACGCTAGTCCTGTGACTGGCTGACTGGCTGGTGATTGTTTTTTGAGCTACTCCACACTTAAGATCAGCCATGTGATGCTGCGACTAGCACTGTCAGATCACTGTCGTTTTGCTTTCAAAACCAAACATCCAACCAGTTCAGATGAAACATCCAACCAGTTCAGATGAAACATCCAACCAGTTCAGATGATCCCTAATGTTGATTCATGTTGCCTATGTTTCTTGAAAATATTCTGTGGTTCGCCAAGGTGCCCTTTGGAGCCACACGCCGTCCCAAAGTCTGCTGCGGTTTCACCTCTCAAGCTTTCATAAAGCAATGAATTTTGAAAAAGATCTCATCTGATCTGAGACTCTCTCTCTCTCTCCGCAGTCTTCAATCAGGAGATGCAATATTCAGTAATATAAATCGATGTGATAAAATCTGCAGGACATAATGTAACCATGGAGGATACCCCAAACGTGTGCTCATCTTGCTGCCGCCTTGATCAGTTCTCTACTGCTTTGGTTGTTGGAACTGTTCGGAGTTGCGGCCGACACGATTGAAGCCTCCCAAGAGAAGGAACTTCTGAGGGCGAATTTCAAATGGCAATTGGCTTGCGGCTTGAAGTTTCTGTGGTTCTGCACAGCTCGTTTTTCTTCAAACACCACTGCAGCATTGCAAACGACATCAAAAGCTCGGGGCAGTGAAAGCCGATACGGATGGACAGCCCCGACAGAATTTCGTATGAGGCTGTATGAGGCCAATAGCCTGCCTTTACTATCCACGTTCAATGCTTTCGGGTACTTTGGCAGTATTCTACAGAGCATCATGGCCGTCTATCAGAGCACCAGCAATCCTCGAAAACACGAGGCCTTGGAACCAAAGCGTACTTGGCCAGGGTGAGTCGAAACTGCCTGGCAACAGTTTCCGAGTCGAGCAGGCCATGCACTGCGAATCATCACAGCAACAATACATCAAAGTATTAAATGCATCCAACACATCATTTGACATCGCCTTCACCAGTTTGTCCTTTTCCCGTGGCGAAACCGGAAGGCTGGGAATGGTGGCTTTGCTGGCGTTCCTGCACGAGAGCTACGTCTTCAGTGTAAAGTGCCTTGCCCTACCAAAAAAAACGAAAAATCTCGGAGATGTAGCACGAAGTCTGTAGCTTGGTGTTGCCAAAATTTTGGTGTCCCTGCTCACAAGAAGTGTCAGCTTGGCCAGCGTATGTGAATTTCTTGAATTCTATTTCCAGATTGCCGAAGCACGATTGAGCAGCGCTCAGATTCTTCATCCAGGTCGTGCCACTAGCATGACATCTTGTTTCACTTGCTCTGTAGATGCTGCACATTTCACGAGGATTCCTCCGCTTTGACTCTGCATCCACATGGGCAATGAGCCGTTGCCTCGGAGCAGTAAACGCCTTTTCCACACCTTTTGGGTTATGATTACGAATTCCTCAGACAAGTCCAAAATCAAGGAAAAAGTTAAAAAACATAAAAAAAACAAAAAAAAACAAACAAAAAAAAAAAAAATCAGAAAAACAAAAAATAAACAAACAAAAATAAAAAAAAAACAAATCAGCTGCAAAAGGAGGATTCTCAGGGAAATAGGTGAGAAATTAGCTTCAACTCATGGTTTCCCTGAAAATCCTCCTTTNAAAATGAAAAATCTCCAAAAACCGAGGTAAAAAAACAAAAAATAAACAAAAAATAAACAAAAACAAATCAGCTGCAAAAGGAGGATTCTCAGGGAAATAAGTGAGAAATTAGCTTCAACTCATGGTTTCCCTGAAAATCCTCCTTTTGCAGCTGATTTGTTTTTTTTTTGTTTTTTTTTTGTTTTTCCGATTTGTTTTTCTTTTGATTTTTTTCGTCAGTGTTTGAAAAAATGAAAAATCTCCAAAAACCGAGGTAAAAAAACAAAAAATAAACAAAAAAAAATCAAGAAAAAACAACTCAGCTGCAAAAGGAGGATTCTCAGGAAAATAGGTGAGAAATTAGCTTCAACTCATGGTTTCCCTGAAAATCCTCCTTTTGCAGCTGATTTGTTTTTTTNAGCTGCAAAAGGAGGATTCTCAGGAAAATAGGTGAGAAATTAGCTTCAACTCATGGTTTCCCTGAAAATCCTCCTTTTGCAGCTGATTTGTTTTTTTTTTGTTTTTTTTTGTTTTTCCGATTTGTTTTTTTTTGTTTTTTTCGTCAGTGTTTGACAAAATGAAAAATCTCCAAACACCGAGGTAAAAAAACAAAAAATAAACAAAAAATAAACAAAAAAAAATAAAAAAATAAAAATAAAAAAACAAATCAGCTGCAAAAGGAGGATTCTCAGGGAAATAGGTGAGAAATTAGTTTCAACTCATGGTTTCCCTGAAAATCCTCCTTTTGCAGCTGATTTGTTTTTTTTTGTTTTTCCGATTTGTTTTTTTTGTTTTTTTTCGTCAGTGTTTGAAAAAATGAAAAATCTCCAAACACCGAGGTAAAAAAACAAAAAATAAACAAAAAATAAACAAAAAAAAATAAAAAAAAAACAAATCAGCTGCAAAAGGAGGATTCTCAGGGAATATCCACTCTTTAATCGAAGTTGAGTACCAAAGGGACTTTTAGGAGGTTTTGCAGCTGATTTGTTTTTTTTTGTTTTTCCGATTTGTTTTTTTTTGCTTTTTTTCGTCAGTGTTTGAAAAAATGAATTACTTTCTTCGAGTGATCCCCACCATGAATGTGATACAGATTTTGACATTCTTTCTGGCAAAACTTTCTGGCAGGGAAGAGGAGGAGAGGACAACTNGTCTCTAGATTTCATCAGAGTTGTCCTCTCCTCCTCTTCCTCTTGGCATTCTATCTGACATGTTCTCTGACATATGCTCTGCCATTCTATCTGACATATTTTCTGACATTCTATCTGACAAGCTTTCTGGCATTCTATCTGGCATTCCATCTGACATTCTTTCTGACATTCTATCTGGCATTCTATCTGGCATCTAGTCTGGCACTCTTTCTGACATTCTTTCTGACATTCTTTCTGGCGTTCTATCATATTCTATCTGGCATTCTTTCTGGCATTCTATCTGGCATTCTATCTGGCATTCTATCTGGCATATCTTCTGACATAGATAGACCGTAAGATTCTGGCATTCTATCTGGCATTCTATCTGGCATTCTATCTGGCATATCTTCTGACATTCTATCTGGCATTCTATCTGGTATTCTATCTGGCATATCTTCTGACATTCTATCTGGCATCTAGTCTGGCATTCTATCTGGCATTATTTCTGGCATGTATTCTGACATTCTATCTGGCATTCTATCTGGCATGTATTCTGGCATTCTTTCTGGCATTCTATCTGGCATTCTATCTGGCATATCTTCTGACATTCTTTCTGGCATTCTATCTGGCATATCTTTTGACATTCTTTCTGGCATTCTATCTNCATTCTATCTGGCATATCTTCTGACATTCTTTCTGGCATTCTATCTGGCATATCTTTTGACATTCTTTCTGGCATTCTATCTGGCATTCTTTCTGGCATGTATTCTGACATTCTTTCTGGCATTCTATCTGGCATTCTATCTGGCATTCTTTCTGGCATNCATGTATTCTGACATTCTTTCTGACATTCTTTCTGGCATTCTATCTGGCATTCTATCTGGCATTCTTTCTGGCATTCTTTCTGGCATTCTATCTGGCATGTATACAGGTTGAAGTCCGGCAGTGCCCACTGGGATCTGGAGCTCGCCCAACTTCAGGCCGTCACGGGTGACCCTAGACGAGCTCGCGGTTGAAGTCCGGCAGTGCCCACTGGGATCTGGAGCTCGCGGTTGAAGTCCGGCAGTGGTGACTGGGATTTGGAGCTCGCGGTTGAAGTCCGGCAGTGCCCACTGGGATCTGGCACTCGCGGTTCAAGTCCGGCGGCGCCCACTGGGATCTGGAGCTCGCATATGAAGTCCGGCGTTGCCCACTGGGATCTGGACCTCGCGGTTGAAGTCCGGCAGTGCCCAAAGCGATCTGGCGTTGCCCACTGGGATCTGGAGCTCGCGGTTGCAGTCCGGCAGTGCCCACTGCGATCTGGAACTCGCGTTTGAAGTCCGGCAGTGCCCACNNCGCAGTTGAGTCTGGCAGTGCCTCCTGCGATCTGCCGCTTGCCAGGAGGAGGCGGCAGGCCAGGAGGAGGCGGGAGGAGGAAGAGGAGGAGGAGGAGGACAAGGAGGAAGAGGACGAGGTTGTCCACCCCCGCCCCCCCCCGCGCAGCTGTGATAAAATCTAATAACCCTCACCTGGCAGGTGGGGAAAAATCTCCAAAAACCGAGGTAAAAAAACAAAAAATAAACAAAAAAAAATTAAAAAAAAAACAAATCAGTTGCAAAAGGAGGATTCTCAGGGAAATAGGTGAGAAATTAGCTTCAACTCATGGTTTCCCTGAAAATCCTCCTTTTGCAGCTGATTTGTTTTTTTTTGTTNAAAAGGAGGATTCTCAGGGAAATAGGTGAGAAATTAGCTTCAACTCATGGTTTCCCTGAAAATCCTCCTTTTGCAGCTGATTTGTTTTTTTTTGTTTTTTTTTTGTTTTCCTGATTTGTTTTTTTTTGGGGGTTGTTTTTTGGTTTGTTTTTTTTTTGTTTTTTTTGTTTTTTTTGTTTTTTCCCCACAACTTTGTGTGGGGTTCTTGTTTTTTGCTTTGCACCTCCCGCCGCCTCCTCCTCCTCCTCCGCCTCCCGCGTCGCCTCCTCCCGCAACTTTGTCACACACAACTTTGTCACACACAACATTGTCACACACAACTCTTTCACACACAACATTGTCACACACAACTCTTTCACACACAACATTGTCACACACAACTTTGTCACAC
>BGPT01002690.1:34286-44627 GCA_003297045.1 Symbiodinium sp. clade C Y103 | reverse complement strand
TCCTCTCTCTTTCCTGCCTTTACCATCTCATTTTCACATCTGTTTGGTGCTTCTTGGAAGGAGTTGACTTGTGGGGTTATCCGGTCCTTTAATTGATTTTTTTTTGGGCATCAGCACTTCTCTGGGCATTCGGGATCACAACTTTTGGGACGGCATCAGCATCTTCCGCAGGGGCAGGTCACAAAGAACTGAAGAACCACTGATGTCAAATGATATGATACAGTATCCCGGTATCCTTCCAACAACAAAGAAGGGGAAAGATGACACATGCTGTGTCCCCCACTCATAGTCCGCCAGAACAGAAGAGATCTGAACCAACATCTACAATAGTCTACAATCATATATATATATATATATATGTATATAATATGATAAATAAGTATTTCCAGTCTGCTGTTCCGTCCCAGCAATTGGCCCCCAGGCCGCAACTCTACAATTGATGTTTCCATCCATGGATCACGTAGGCAGTCGCCGCTTCCACTCCACCTATGCAATGGCACAGATTCAACCATGGACAAGGTTCACTTCAATAGCTCAAGCTGAAATCCCTTACAAAATCTTACAAATACATGACGTCCAATTGACTGATCTGCCAGTCCCGCTGTGTATCTGCTTTGCTGTCCCCACCTCCCATGCCTCTGCTTCTCATCAAAGCAGTCGCGCATTTGGTCAAGCCGGGCCTTGTGCCGAATGAGTTTGTCAAGCCAAACACAAGCTGCCATGATGGCAATTCAGTGAGCTCACCTCTGTCAACACCGAAATGAAAGGCGCAGCTTTCTGAAAGTAAAGATAGTCCAGGGAAAGCATGGGAAAGCTATGTAGACCAAAATCCCCTGTTGGGGCAGCGCCCGACTGAACCCGAACAGCCCTTGCCCACCTTGAACTTCAGCAGAGTCCAATATGTCACTGCCTCAGATAGCGTGAACTCGTTTCACCATGTTTCACCAACGTCCCATTCATTTTGTCAGAGAATAAAGATCTGCCATGGAAAAGCTAAAACATGCTAAAACCAAGTCTTTCGGAAAGAAACAAATTTACAGAGAAATTCATGACATTCCAAACTTCTCAAAAAGCATCTGCCAACATCTTGGAGCTCCGAACCACATTCTCTTGTTCACTGTTCTGCGAGGCAGGTGACTTGTCCTTGTAGCAACACAACAACACCAGCGAAAACCAACGGCACTGTCTGCCTGTCTCTTTGCCTTAATGCCTTGCTGTCATTCGGAGGTTTTCCGTGGGTGTCAACCCACTGCTTGTAAGCGAGCATGATTTGTCATGGGATTTCGATTTTTCTCGCCTGTACACAAAAAAGGTTGTATTTCTGAAAACTGAAAGTATGTGTCTTGCATTGTCTTGCTATATCTTGCTTGTGTAAAAGACGGCACTAACAGCTGGCCCAATCGATAGCCGGGTGAGTCGCGTGAGTATTCACTGTGAAAACACACAGCAGATCACAGCAGCAAGTCCTCATCGTTCTCCGCCAACTCTTTCGCCCTGAGTAGCGGGCAGATTCACCTCTTGTCACATACAGTCGTAAAAATGCTGCTGTGTAATGACCTAGCAAAGAGCTGGCCACATTTCAGAAGATTCTTAGCACCCGAAATGCTCTTGTTGCAGTCAATCTATGCGATCTCTGCTTGGATCTCTGACTTCATGAGACGGATCACCACAATGTCTGTCGCAGCACCCGCCCTGTGGATGTCCCAAACGAGCTCCACCTCACGACCACGGGACCACGGTGGCACATGGTGGCACTGACGCAGTGAAGAGACAATCTCATTGGAGCAGACCTGCTCTCCCTGAGCTGGTGGATCTTCAAACCCAAGGTACCTGGCCTCGAATTTCATCTTCTCTTCTTTGACTGCCGCAGTGATTTCGTTGGCCTCACACTTTGTCTTTTTGTGAACAGTGCCAATTCATCAAAGTGATAAATGCTAAACATATATATATATATATATGTATATATATATATGTATATATATATATATGTATATATATATACATTTACATTTACATAAATATTACATGATGTGACTATGTGTTTGAGGACCAGACTCCAACATCCAAAAACGGTAATATAATTGGCTTCAGGACGGTAGTATGCTTTTTTGCGGAGTTGATTCTGGAAGTCGTCAAAAGATGTGCACAAGTACTCCTGATACATCTTTTGTCTATTCAAGGGAACTCACAAGGCTTTGCTGATTGAATCTGGCTTTGCCCTCCAATGTCCAGCCTCATCCACGAGATTGGACGCTTCCAGCAAGGTCTGGAAGACCCTGAAACAGAAAACGCTGAGGAGAGACGGTCTGGCAGAGTCTGGCTCTGTTCAAGATTGGAAAATGTCTTGAATTTCTCATCTATGAATTTCTAGCATTTGCGTAGAACCTTCCACCCCAATGGTGACAACGGCAGTGAATAGTGGGAAAGGAAAAAGCTTGGTCCACTCATACAGCAATAGGATTGGAATCAAACCAATGGGTTTGAGCTGCCAACGGGTGAAAGGAAAGATGACTAAGAGATACTCAGAGTGACTAAGTCTCAAGCTCTGCTCCAGACTCTTCACCCAGTCTTGACCGCAGATCCTGCTGTGTGTCGTGGGCCCAGGTCTTCAGTCTCAAGAGTCACGGTGCTGAAACATATGTGTAACATATGTGTGTTTCATGAGAGTTTCATGTGTTGATGACTTTTTTGATCTTGGATAGAAGATGATAGAAGCGATATCACGCACTGCCGCAAACAGAGTAGCTCGTCTGTATCCAGAGCGGCACTGCACCTCCAAACGAAGATGAAGATCTGCCCAGGCTCTGCTGTCCTCAGGGCACTCTTCAGTGCTCGTTTGGCCAAGAATGGCAAGGTCAAAGAAAAATATGAAAAATGAAAAAATATGGGAAAAAAAAGGGAAAACAAATTACAAAAAATGACAAGAAAAGTCGAACCGTCTTCCTTTCTGTCACTAAGAGCAGAATACATCTGACCGGACTTCTCCAGACGCTTCTCTTCCGGAGCTCACAACTGGGTGCAGCACCTCCGGGATCACTGCACGGAGCAGCTCTGCATCCTGTCAACTGTGTCAACTCGTTTAATTGTAAATGGTTGAGTTGGGTGTATTGGATGTGGTAGATGTGTTGATGTGGTCAGTATATTTGCCACGCAGTCAGTGGCTAATTTCCGTCTCAAGGGGGCAAACGGTCCTGCTCGCGCTCAGGCAAGGCAGACCCGGCCTGCAACAGCATGAGACTGAGACACGCACCCTGTCATTCCAATCATAAATGGCCCCACTTGTTGATTCAACCAGCAATGGCTACACTAAGCTAGATCCAAACTGTTCGCCTCAAGCGTAGCAAAGTTTCTGTGGCAAACACAATCAAGTTTGCCCATATGTTCCAGCATCAACTACAGTGAGAAAGTTGCGAGAACTGAGAATTATTGATGTGATGGAACTTGCTCCTGCCCGGATCTTCTGCAAATTTACTCTTCCAGCCACCCCCTCTCTTTCAAGCTATGCCGCTGGTGGCAGCACTTTGCCTGGCCCAGCGACCTTACCGCCTCGGTTGCAGCAACACCGTGCGAGTCTGTTGGATTTTGTCAAGTTTCCCAGGATCTACATAAATTGGCCTCAAGAGTGTGCCGGGAAAAGTCGATCCAGACAGGGAAAATGTTATCCTGCAGCCTGTTGCAAACCCGGGCAGGAAGCAAATGTCCATCCAGACTCTCTGCTGTTCAGGCACCTCTGGGACAATCAGCCGTACTGCAGAGACACGGCCAAGGAAGAGCTTGTCGTTGTGCTGCGCAGGAATCGTGAAAACGCGGACTGAAAGACTGAAATGAGAGGATCTGTCTTTCGGCCAGAAAATACTATGCACGCAACCATTTTGTCCCCCAAGCCATCGCAGGTGTAGGCAGACAGCCATACCCGAATGCAAACACGGCCATTCCCACCACCAGTCAGCCAGTAGTTCTGCAAACTACTGGAAAACCTGAAACGAGTCTGTTGAACAGATGTTTCCAATTTCCAACCATTTTTTTTCCAAGGACTCAGCTTGCAACACCAATGACATAATTGACTTCGCCGACCATGTTGCATGTCCTAATTTCTATGCAAAGTGCGCAGCGCCAGAGCAAGAACACTAGGCTGCACCCTAGCTAAAGATCTATCGAATTGGTGCAACGAAACCAAGTTTCGGGTTCAACGACATATCAGCGAGTCAACGAATGCCGATACCGCAGACGTACAATTCCCGGCTCGGTCTTTGGGATTCTGATGCAACTCAGACTAGCACAAGCATGCCATGGACTTTGACCACAATTTTGTCAAAGTCTTGGACGCTCCAAATGCATTTTTCTCTCTTCTGTACCCTCCTGTAAACTAACGTAGATGCGGAAAACCCACCACTTGTGGATCATTTTTCCAGGGAAACCATTGGTTTTCTACATCTATGTTAGCTTACTCCAGGGCAAGATGCGGCGCTTTTTCTTTGGCGTACCTTTGTCAAGTTTGCTGGTCGTGGGGGTGAGGGCTTGGTGTCATTGTGCTGTTGGATCACAGTAGGCTCTCCTCTCACAAATCTCCAATCATCTTAAATCCGTAGGATCCCCGCGTACTGTAAAAAGGAAGCTTCCGGCTCACTCGATCGACATGGTTGTCTTGAGTACCCATTCCGAAACATTCCAAAATAATCCAAAATAGAGATTCTATACCTTGCCCCTCAGTGTTGGCTTGAAAAACAAATTGGTTTCGCCCGCCAATTTCGTCAAGACGCGCAGTAAAAATAGTAATATTGCCAATATTGCACCATGTCAAAAATTCACCATGTGAAAAGCAAGCTGCAGAACAACTCTTTGTTCTGAACAACTCTGTTACAAGTCTCACTGCCGGTGCTGCAGCCAGGCGGCCTCCTGATCCAGGGCTTCTCGGTCGTGCTACCCCTGGCTCCAAACAGGGCACAACACAATGAAGAACCACTTCAGAAGATTGATGATATTATTAATTATTGTCATTTGATATCCAAAAACAGATCTTCCACCGAAACTCAAAAATCCTCCGGCGCCTTGCAATTGGCGGGCAGTTACGAAGCTCCCACCGGCTTGGTCACAACCTGTGAGGAAGCATCCCATCGTGTAGCATCCTGTAGCATTATAAGTGACACGTTTTGTGATCAAGGCATGTTGTAAGAGGGTCGGAGATGTCGGAGTCAAACAGCAACTGTGCTGAGGATTTTAGTTGCAAAGAGGAAAATGTGCAAAGGAAAAAAGCTGATTCGTCTCAAAGAATAAGGCACCTTGATGCACCAAAGGAAAGGCTTTGGATGCTGGTTGCAGACTCGGTAGTTCAGCAGGAATCCTCTGCCATTCTCTGCGTTCTCTTGGAGACCTCCGTATTGTTTGTAATCTCAGGAAGGCGATGAACCGTATTGAACAAAGCTTTCAAGCTTTCCAAAGTGTTTGTTGGATCGCTTTCATGCTAATACTTCAAAAATTCATGGCAAAGCCTCTTCAACGCATTTTGCAGAAAGTGCCTTCGTCTTTCCATAGAAGTAGACAAGTTCTCAAGGCCCTTCAAAGATGTCCCTGCTGCTTCCGCGCACCGGTCGCAGCAGGTGTCTGGTGCGTGCCACTCCTCAGCCATCAAGATATCCATCACCTCCTCTGAACATGATCTGGAAGGTCGAGGCTTTGAGCCGCCTTTCTCAACCATGATCACACAAATTGCGACACAAATATACGCAAACCAGATCAAACCGCCATCTCGTTTCAATCGCCTTCCTTGGCTGCTTAAATCCTCCGTTTCGCATCATTTTCCGTTTCGCGTTTGTCCACCCTTGATGCAGCTGTGCCACTTTCACAGCATCGGCGCTTGGATCTCCAAAGTGTCTCAGCACAAGCCTGCGCCGACACTCCGTCGTGTTGAAGGAGAAGTCTTCCACCTAAGCTGGGATCTGCTGACTTCAAAACTTGAACCATCTCAGAGACAAACAAACTTGTTACAGGACCTGCAGTTTTGCATGTTGTTTCGTAAGGAGACTTCCAAGGGCTGCAGTGCATATCCGTACACTGTACACGTGTACACATGTGTCTATGTAGTGTATCATCAGTGAGTGAAAGACTGAAAAAATCCAAATAGACCATGTCCGGGAACAGTAAAGGCCGCAGCCTAAAACACGTTCTGCCACACAGGACTGGACGTTTGCAGCTGCACCACTTAGCCGCTAAGCCATGTCAGCTGGTCATCCCAGGCACAGCTTGCAATTCTTGTAGAGCAATTTCGCTGGTGGCGCTGGCACCACTCCAGGCACCTCTTGATGTGATCAGCTGCCTTGATTCCAAGTTGGGTTCGATCGAAGTCTGGCGATTTTGGATTGCTTCTTCATTCTCCCAAATCTATTTTCTCCGACATCATGTTTGGCGCAACTGGAAACAGTTCCGCGCACGCGGAAGTATGCCCAGTCGTGGTGTTTCGTGGCATTCTGATGCACTATGTACATGCATGCCGAGTGAAACAAATCCAGCTTGCAGTAGCTGCAACAGTATGCGACCAAGCAGCTTTGCAACAGAGAAATCATTCTCAGTGAAGAACATCACGCAGAGTGCAGGTTTTCCATCCCTTCCTGCTCTCCCACTCTCCTGGTAATAGGCGCTCAGTGATTTCGGCGGCGCTGCGTGGAAGACAAAACGCACGTCGGCCTTGTCAACCCCCATGCCAAAGGCAATGGTGGCCACCAAGACACGAACCTTCTCAGCCGGCAAACTCTCGGTCTTGACATTCTTTGCCTTCCCATTCCTTGCGGTCTTGTCTTCGAAGGGCTTCCTTGCAGAGATGAACTCGGACAAGATATGTCTATTCAGAGTTTCTCCAAAAGGTCCAAAGTCCAAACATCAAAGAATCTATTTAGCTGTAAAAATGTATTTAAAGACTGATCACAAGGGAATCTTCGGGCTATGAATTCAGAAAAGCTTCCCGATGAAGGCTTCAAAAGCAGCCCTCTTCCTGTTCTTGCAAAGGCCAGCATGAAAGGGCATAGCGGAAATTCCATGCTCCTGCGAACGGAAAGATGCATTGGCTAGCAGCAGCTTGCTACCTCTGTATCTGCCAGCAAGTAGAACAGGTTCAGATTGGCCTTAAGATTTGCTATTCCGTATCCACCAGATCTACCAGGAACAAAATTGCGATGCCGTGGCAGCGCCATACAAATAGATCAAATAGTGCGTTGTGCTCGCCATGAGCCCAGTGAGTGCAATCCCACCATCTCGCCATCTCCTGCAACAATTCAGCAACATGTTCCTCAGTGGACAAAAGTCAGACGTTTGAATTTCAGCTGCAAGATGCTGCAAGCCTCAACAAGCACCCCTTTGTTGCAGCAGAATGATATATCATGAATTTATTATGATATATTGCCCAGGATTCATGCCAACGAAAAGAAATGAGGTGCGTTTGACATGAGCAATTGCATGCACTTGTAGGCAATTGTTATGAGCGTGGCTGGCCTAAAACCTGCTACAACAGTTGGCAGATGTCGGCCAGGTAAACGTGTTGAGCAACGTTTTTCAGATACAGCCTCTCAAGTTTTCACAGCAAAGCCTCGCAGTCTTTCTGCCGCTGGCAGTAGATGATGCCACTGCTGTCCGGTGGCTGGGATGCAGTCAAAGTGATCAAGTCCTCAGCAGATTACCAGCCCCGCCTGAAGTTAACGTCAATACATAAATCCCCACTTCGCGGTCGAAACACGCAGAGAAGATCATTTTGGGGCACACATCGGGCTCACATGTTGTCATTCGTGGGAATTCCAATCCAAGTAGAGGAACTCCTTCAACTATGAAGTTTGTCCGGAAACAAGCCAGCAAGGCTCTTAACTTGCCAAGACTCTGCATAGGTTGGTTGTGTGTACTTGCTATCTTCTCTCCTCCCAAGATGCTTCACGTGGTTTTACTTCTGGCTTCCCACCCATGCAAGCCTATCTCAAATGTAGAACATAGATGAACATGGTACGAAATTCAAAATTCAAAAAGGATCGGAAAACATAACCTTTTTGATTTTTGGCATGGCCGCATCTCTGCTTCGGCCCATGTTCCAAGGACATTCGATCCTAGAGAGCTTGCTTTTCACAGGCTGTCCTCTGGATGACTCCGTAGCGGAGGTTCTGTCGATCAAAGGGCAACAAGACCTGGCAACATCTGTAGCAGGCTCGCAACATGAAACGCAAAGGTTCATCTTGTTCCGGATGCTCCGGGCATCCCCGTGCGCCTCTCTCAAAGGGCTGCCTTTGAGCCCCAGATTTTCGGCTACATCACTTCTCACCTGCACAGCTGCACAACCTGAAAGAAATGTTTTTTGACATTCATAGATAGTTCCAACCCCAAAGCCACTTCAGGGACACCACAGAAAAGACTTGGGATTGAGGTTGGAGGGTGTAGTGCACATTTCCAACATGGAAATCACATTGGTTGGGTGCCTTTGCAGTTGCAGTGGCTGTGCAAGCTGCCCAAGGAATGTTTGTAGGCAGCAGAGATCGAACTTGGTGTAAGTTGCGATAACCTCACCGCAGCAGTAGAAAACTGGACATTCCACAGAGCTGTCACATTCATAGCATCAGTCACATTCTCGATTCTGACATAGTAAAACATTTTTTGGCTCATATGTAAATCCAAGAAGGACCTAAAACGCTTTGCATGATACATGCTTGAGGCCTTTTTTGAGTCTTTCGCCTCACCCAGCCAATTTGGCTGCCGATAAATGCTGATCAAATCATGTCCAAAAAAATACAACACGGTGTGCATGCAAAACGACTGCGATGCAAACAAATGGCGCATCCAAAAAGTATCTGTAGCCAACTGTACTTTCTTGCTTCAGTTCGTACATGTTCATACCTATCCAAATGTTTGAACACCGGAAGTACAACGCAAACAAGTCGCATGGCCGGAAATCATGGCCCCACTTGCTGACACAATGCCTGGGCGACGGAACATCAGCGCAAAAGCATGCAAAAGCTACAACATTGTCACAACATCCTGTTTGGAAGTCCATGGAAGTCCAATCGTCGTGTGGTTTCAACGCAAAAAGATGTTAAAAGTCTGTGTCGAAGGAAGTCTGTAAAGAAGATCTGTGGCGGTTGTGAGAAGCTGCAGACCGATATTTTGCTTCCCCTAATGATTACCCATCCGCTGTGACATGGCTGAGCTAGAAAGTGCATTGGCAGTTTCGGGCAAATACCATTGCGTGGCTCGATTTAGTCAAGGTCAAACACACGAAGGAGAGCACTGAGCACCCGAGACATCCCTAGACTCAAGACTCAGCAAGACTGCACTGAGCTGCAAGAAATGCCATACCATCTTTGTTTTCCTGATGTGCCAAAGATGCATGGGTGTGCCTCATTGGTCAACGGAAATCTAGTGACTCAACTTGACTCAACCATCCCTAGTCATAGATCATCTTGCACATGACCCATCAGAGCACGACAGATCCACCAAGATTGGATCTCTGTTTCGCCGCTCACTTGTCGCTGCCAGGTGGCGCTTCATCAATGGCCACCAATGCAATGTGCGCCGACCAAAGACGCAAGTATTCCTGTGACACCACTGCCAAATACTGATGGCATCGATAGTTCAAGGGTAGATGGACAAACACGTCAAATAGATCGAGTGTGATCAAGGTATAGGATGAAGCAGATTCGCATGATGAAGCCTGAACAACACCAAATGTGCTCTTCCTTCACCAAAAATAGCATGGTCCAAGAGTGAAGGTCTATACAGAGTCTATTAGAGTCTATATAGAGTCCATATATATATATATATATACATGTATGTATATATATATATATATATGTATGTATATATATATATATGTATATGTTTCCCAAATCTCTGTACAGTAAGAATTCACCCACTTTTGTGAAGAGCCTTGGAACAGGTGCTTCACTTTCAGTTGGCCCCATTAAAATCTTCAGCCAAGATACTGAAAAACTTGAAGATGTCGCCAACCTCATAAGAGATCATCTCAGGTCCACAGGTGAAGAATAAGAAGTTGCCAACTGATTCATTGGTCAAAGTCGCCAAAATATCATGGAGAAGCTTCGCTGGCGAAGAGCTGCAGAAAGTGACACGGGCTATTTCGGACTAGTTGAAGTCGCTTTGAAATATTGTCATGTCATTGCCACGACACTGAAAGGATAGCTTTTGTATGCTTTTGTCACTGTTTGAACTAGTATGAATTCTTGATGCACGCAGCCTCTCGGTCGACAACATTTCTATCAAATCCGCCGGCCTGCCGGCGTGTCTGATTGGAAGGTGTTGTTCCTGTTCTGTTCTTGGCTTGTGCTTGTTCCTTGGTTCTCCTGCTGCAACTTTTTG
>BGPT01002690.1:12776-34010 GCA_003297045.1 Symbiodinium sp. clade C Y103 | reverse complement strand
TTCTCTTCTGCTTCTCTCTCCGGCTTCCACCTAGAGTGTGGGGTCTGTGGGGTCACCTCTGTCTGGCCGGCGGGCTTGCCGAAGGCAATTAAATATATTCAAATATGGAAAGTCCGTGGAATTTGTTGCAAGTGACTCTGGAGACAAATAGACCAGTTTGGGTGCATTGGCCGACTGCGTGAAGAATCCTGACAAAAACACAGAAAGGCACAGGGTTGCTGGCAGAAGTCACGTGCTTGGTCCAAAGCGTGATGCAGGTTGTCGGACCAGTCCTTTCAATTCTCTTGGTCGCTGTTGTTGCCCAATGGCTGCAAGAATGTCCTCAGCTAGTCTTGGCAGCACCTCCCCATTTGCATCGAGTTGAAAACTAAGCGTAAAAGATGGTTCTTGCTGCTTTGGGCGGGCTATCTGACAAATGCATTCCACACCGGTGGCCTTTTGCATTTGGAAACATGTTGTGGCATCAATCTATCTTCTTTCAGTGTTTGTGTCAGTCTCATCACCCATCAATGGCAGCTGCATCCATCGCAGGTGGTGTCAAACCAAAGGTGCGGGCGGCAAAGTCTTGGTTGATTTAAGACTTCAGCAAACGATACTATGTATTCTATGTATTCTATGTCTATGTATTAGATTCTGATATATTCTGATGCTATATGTATCTGTAATATGTGGGAAGTTCAGCAGTTCAGCCACAGTCCAAGAGGTCCAAGCCGCCTTTCGCTCGACTGCTGTAAGCTCTGAATGCAGCGCTACGGCAGAGATGCCGCGCTTTCGAAGGCTCCGGATCTGGGTCGAACAGGCCGAACAGCATCGAACAACGACTAGACCACGAATGAATAAACCGGTGGCATCCAGTCGCTATATGATGCTATATGTGTCCCCATCAAAATCATTTATATCTGAGTAGTTGCTGTGGTTATGGTTTTCGCTTTTTGGACGGGCCATATCACTTTCCAGGGTTTTGTGGAAATCAGCATATTTAAGATCCAACATGAAGCCAAAATCCATTCCTAAACAGGCTCGGAAATCGATCGAGGAGCGAGGAGTTGTTTTGTTGGCTTCAGGTGCTTCAGCAACAATTCATTCTCCTTTCATTTCCTTTCATGTTGTATTCATGTTCTTTCATTTTCCCTTCATTTTCCTTCCGTTTTACATTTGTCATCTCCTTTCATTTTCCTTTCATTGTAACTGAACGTGCCTGCGTAAAACCCATGCAGTCATCCTAGACCGCACCAGCAGCAACAGCCTACCTCGAACCCGAAAGATCTTAGCGATGCACTGAGCAGTTCAACACCCCAGCATCCCCAACCTGGTCCTCCATCAAGGCAATGAGAGGAGAGATTACGAGAGCAAACCTTGGGGTTGACAAGAGATGGAGCACACAGGGAAACATAGAGAAACATAGAGAAACAAGAATGTTCCTTTCAATTGATTGGTTCAGTTCATTGTTGCTGTGCCTCTGTTTGTCACTCGTATCCAGATTTGAGTTTGTTACTGTGCTTTGAAGCCCAGTGGAGTCATTGCTAGAGGTACCAACGATGTGGGAAGTGCTGTACTGACCAAACCTTTGTAGCAAAGCCAAGAGGCTTCCCCTTTGAAAGCAGTGCTGGTAGCTGGTAGCATAAGGACTTACCAGCACCGGTAGGAAAAACATAGAGGACGTCCTCTCCTGCCCGAAAGCTCAACACAGTCTGTCTCTTTGGCCTTCTAGGATTGAACAACAGAAACTCTGTGTCTGCATTCAGCACTGGTGTCCAAACACAGATATGACACACAGAGATGAAGGGATTCGTGGATTCTCGCCGAACACATGCGAAGACCCAAAACACCCACCTGCAAGCAGTGCCTGGACCACTTCCAGCTGGCCTGAACGAAATGAACCTGCCAGAGCTACAGAGGCACTTAACAGAAAACAAATGACGCAGCATTTTGTGCGTTTCAGCTGGTGTTTAGCTCCCTCAAATGTGCTCCTTACATCTCCTTACTGTGCCATACCTTTGGTGCTAGCACCCAAAGGAGCAATGAGCGTTGTGTTCAAACTTCAAGCATGCCTTAGGTCAAAGCATATTTTGTATACGCATCCTCAACTGAAAGTATTGCTCCATGATGTGTTCACAAGCCATCTTGCCAGTTGAAAGGAGGCTCGAAACTCGAAATAGAAAGAAAGGATATATAAAAGGCACTGACTTTGCCTTGCAAAAGACTCATAAAATGGACAGGGGGGAGAAATGAAGTACCCTCGCAGCAGGATCCCAAAGAAGCAGCCAGTCCTGAGTCAACCAGTCTATGCAACGCCGCTTGTAGATCATTCGGCACACCTGCTAATGCATGAAACAATGAGAAGCTCCCCTCAGGTCTGTAAACCTGCGCGGTAGGTGTCCAAGGATTCTTGGCTGCTCAGACACAAGCAAATAAAACACCCAAACCACTTCCCATCACCATGCATCTTTGTGCATCTGTGAATGTTGCCCCGCACCTCTTGTAGCTTTGCATATCGAATCACACGTTGCTCGATTCTCAGAAACTGTAGGAGTATTGCTGCCCAAAGTTGTGGACACACCACCCATGGGCCTCTGAACTGCCTCATTTCTGCGATACATGAATTTGACCCATTCATCACTTCGGGTTAAGTTGATTGGTACAGGAGTTGCAAAAAAAAATGATTGGTACAGAGTTGCAAAAAAGAAAATGAAATTCTAATGATCAGCAGCCTTGCTGCATTTGTTTGATTGTTCGAACACTTCTTGTCTACCACCGTCGGCGCAACTGGTCTGCTTTCCTGGCAAACATCGCACGCATTCGCTGTGGAGGTGTTTAAGAACCTCAGTTCACAAGAACTGTTTAGTGCACATGATGCTCACATGATGCGTACATGATCCTCTATGTTTGTGGATGCATATCTCTGGACAGCTTGAGGCTAAACCCTCAACTGGATCTGCCAACTTCTCAGATGGGCAACGTGCATCTGACACATGCCCACTGAACTTCGGTGATTGCGAACACAGTCTTGGAGTCGTGGGAGTCACCTTGTGACTTCGGATTTCCGCAAGCCTCGCAAAGAGCCTGTTTTGACCTCAACTCATCACAAGTGCATGCAACAAATACAGTAAATGCAACAAGATGCAGAGTTGGTGTGGCACCCATGCTAAGACCAGCCCCAGCCAGCAAGATCCAACAAGTATGTGCAAAAAAATGCGCCAAGTGCGGTGCAAATTGGCCTTTCACACCATTCAGACTTATTCCAAGCAGCTGGTTGCAAAGGGTGCAAACCGAGCAAGTCCAGGTGGCCACAGCTTGAGAGGTATCAACGGTGTCAATATCTTCCACATCGATCACATCTCTTCTCTTTAACAACTGTAGCATTGTTCAAGGTGGCCGCGGCCGTCTGACACCGTCCGCGAGCACCATCGGCACCACCGCTCTGAACGGTTTCAAAATACTAAAGAATTGGGCCGAGATCTCCAAATGCACAACGCCCACAACGCTTACCTGATATTCACCTAGCTGCCTCAACGATTGGTTCGAGCCCGGGAGATAAAGCCCGCAGCACTAAGAACAGAACCTCACAGCCAGCAGTCCAATGAATTTCAGGATGGCGAAGCTGTGAAGTAGGCATGGGCACTCGGGATTTCACAGCATGTAGCCGACTACATCTTGTTTTCTCCTAACGTTTCATTCCAAGAAAGTCGGGTTGGTATCAGAACACATCCGAAAATGGATTCAATTGGCAACACTTATGCAAGGAATCAATTCCAGCTGAGGAAGTGGCTGGGAAAAGCAGCTGGGGGAAGGTCAGGCAGACGTGAAAAAGTCGGTCTCCTCATCGTTTTGAAGCAACTGCTGACTATCAACCCGGGCCCTTTGGCCTGGAGAGCCTGCTCAACTGTACACTTTGAAACAGCCGTGAATCACTGCCGGTGAAAAACCGTTGAAAAATCCATCTGGATGACATAAAATTCAGAACCTACCGAACAACAAAGACGACAGTGAAGAATCACAGAGCTCTACGTCTGAGAGACAAATCTCATCACGTCTTTGGATGAGTTGTAAAATCAAATGTAAAAAAAGAGATGCAAAATAGAATGCAAGATTCTAAAAGCCTCCAAGTATATAGGTACTGTGCTTATGATGGTGCCAGAGAGTTGAGATTCCAAATTGGTTCAATCTTATGGTCTTGGACTAACCAAATATTCAGTCAAAAGTAGATTGGACAAAAACATGGACCATGCAAACCTCCTCAAATTTGGGTCTGAGTCTAACTACAAAGGCCGTACCCTTCAACCACATAGACTCAACGATTACTACCTGAATCATAACATCACTGCAAAAATGGCTAGTGATGTAACAAAAGGAAACCAGCCACGCATCAACTACCCCTCTCAGGGGACGCGCAGCTCTTGGACCTTGACGTGCGGCTGCTCAAAAAGCCCATGGAGATGGAATGGTTTGCCAAAGAAAAACCTTCAGGACTTCTACGAACTCTTGGGTCTTCTACTTTGAAGATCTATGGAGTAGGTCTGAGTAGGTGCAGTGACACAGCGACACTACGACATCTGCCAAATATGAAGATCCTGGCTGCAAACTCCAAACATGAACATGGCTGTCGATGAAGAGATATGAAGGGTGCAGTACCTGAGTGTACCTCGTGGACTCATGGCTGACTCCAGGGTCAGAGGCATCCACTAATGAGTCGGGTTTCAGCCAAGGTACCATAGCTCTTCCACATTGGGTTTCAGCCAAGCTGTGGCACGTGTCAATGCTCTCTCTGAGGCATAGTCAATCAGCCAGTGAGGAAGCCAATTCGCCTCATGTGCTGACTCTGTGGAAGTTTTTTGAGCAACAAAAGGCATTCTTTCATGTTGTCTTTACTTTGTTACTTTGTTTGCTCTCTCCTGAAATTCAGAACTTGGAAGCAATAGCTAGTGACAGCTAGTGCGAAAGCCGCTCTCGAGTCACCAAAGCAGTCGTATCCTCTTTGCTATTTCAGTTCCTTTCAGTTGTTACACGCCAGGATGCGGCGCAGAGATCCACCCTCAGCCAGACACGGCTGACACCTTCTGCTTCCAAAGCCTCAACATACCTCAGAGCAAAATTGTTGCAGCCTGTCTGGCTGTAAAATCCTTAGGAACTTTCAAATTGCAAAAACTACAATGACTACAATCTGGTTTTCAGAAGATTGAAAAACAACTCCACACGACTGAGTCATTCATAGGTTTGTTTGAGACCAAGGAGCCAAAATCCGGTGACTTCCTTGAGCATCATGGCCGAGACTGTAGGGTCCAAATCAAAGCCTTCACCAAATGAGCACTGTAGCAAAGGCGTGCGAAGGCGCAAATCGGGAATGTTCACTTTGAAAATGCAAACTGCTTGGAACCATATATGATTATGATAGCTGGTACTGACTTGGGGCCTTGGGGTTGTTCTTGATACACTGCATCGCTAGGCTAAGTCACTATGCATTCCAAGAAACGAACCACACCCTCTTCTCTGCTGACGTTGTGAACCTCAGGGCTAGGCCAAAAAAATCTAAGAAAACACTTTGGCCTCCCAGTTCCATTGCAATTTCCTTTTGTGAAAGCGCTGCGGAGGAACAATTGCCACAAAGAGAAAGAAGCGAGAAATGCGATAACTGCAATGAGCCGTCAAGGTCCCATCCTCAGCAATACACTCGATGCAACATGATCCAACTGTTGTGTCATTCAATTGTTTTCAAGGTCACAAGAATCTGGTCATGCCGCATTGAGAAATTGATACGTACAAGCCGACAAGCCTGTCTTGGTGCCATTGCAACAACAAGCCGTTGCTCAATGAGCCTGTCTAAATTGACCCAAATTGCACTTTCGGGTGCTCTTGAATATTTTTTCTCTGATACCAAGTTCCCTCCCTCTCCTGTCACTCCTCTCAGTGAAGCAAACTCCTGCTCACAACTTGGCTACCAAGGAGCATCCGCCACATGGCTGCAATGGACTGTTGCTTTCCGAACCACGGGAATCATGGCAGGGTAGTTTTCGAAGTCCGCAAGTCCTCAAATCGCAAGATCGAGAGTCAATTTGGTTTGCTGCCTGCCATTGGATCCTGTCTCATCCCACTGTGCAGCTCTCCTCATGTCGTTCTTCCAACTGGAAACCTGTAACACCGTATGCTATCATTTGCACCGCCAAAACACAACGATGAATGGAGAGAAAAGGATCCACCATCCAGAGTGTAGACCTGAAGTACATCCCTCAACTCCACCAACGCCTGGGTCCCTGGATGTCCCCCAGGTATGTTTAGGCCAGGGTGCGTTCCAATACTAGAGCTGCAGGTGCACGAACATCGAAGACCACCAGGCCTTGACCTTGAGGACCCTGGCAAGGCCACAGTGGATGAGATGATGACGGCCCGCCGCATCCACAGCATTCCAAGAGTGTTGTGGGAGTTGGGTCTAGGCCCTCTAGGCAGTGACCAATTGTGGCATTCGCAAAACGGGAACACATCGGAACAGGTCTTTGAGACGTGAAACCAAAGACCCAAATGCCTTGAACCTCACCCGCTCCATGCGTCTGTCTTTACAGATTTTCAGACTCCATGTGGACAAATATGTTCAGAGTGCCAAGTTTTACCATTTCAGTTAAAAAAAACAGGAATGATTCGGAATGATGGTATATCAGCATGATGTCATTTCCTGCCCAACGCGGCTGACTAGCACCTCACGTGTCTGACGCTGCACGTGCAGACCCTGCTTCAACTTCAGCCTTGAAGTTGTTGAGATGCAAGGAGATGCAATGGGATTTCTGCAAAAGTCACGTCGAAATCGTTCCAAAACTTCATCTTCCCGGGATTTGGAAATGACAGTGACCACAGTGACCAGGAAGCAGAGTGTTCTAAGAGGAGTCTCCTTGGGACTGGGCTCTTCAGCAGCTGTGAGATGTGGAAGATCTAAGCGATGCTCCCAGCCTTGCTACATTTAATCTCGCAGGATCCCCAAAGAAAGTCGAAACATCTCCAGGGTAAAGCTTCGTGCACATCCCTGTTCCGCAACAGTTGAGATATTGTTTTAAAATCCCAAACTTTCAAGACCAACATCCCTGTGATGATCACATCATTTGTTTTCACAGGTTTGCAAGCTCTGTCCTTTCTCAACAAGAATATATACAGCTGCCAAATATGTTTTGAGACTTGAGCCTCGAGAGTTCGTGCTTTGAACAGTTCCGTTCCGGTCAAAAGTCAAGACTCAGCAACATCCTGCAATTGATCATCATCTTAAAAAGTCTTATTCGTTTCAACCATGAGTTTTGGAGTTCCAACTCTGATCCATAGGCAGTGGTTCCATTTAAAAACACAGCGCACTGTCGATGCGGCCCTGGGGGCCCTGGCCTCGGCATCGAAGCCGTACACGAATCCTGACACTCTGGAGATCTCTGGAGTCTACTCGAATCCCACAGAATCAGTTCAAAAGATCTCACTAAGCCAGGCCCCTCAATACTGTACCAGAACAGGACGGGATAGCATCGACTGAATAGCATGAAATGGAAGTGAGTGTCATTCTAAATGGTCTCCAACTGCGGCTCAATTGATCGAACAAGAATGAGATTCGACTGACCAGAATACTTGCTTTCTGCATCGAGAGCCTCTGAAGCCTCGAGCCAATGGAGCCAATGGAGCCAAGCGCCAGCCCACGCACCAGGCCGCCTGAAGATCCGACTAGCCCGGGGAAAATCGATCAACACACCGTGGCCTGCACTCTTCGGGCTCTCAACTAAATTGTTTGTAGAAGCAAGGAACAAACAAAAGGGAAAGCATTTGAAGACAAATGCTTTTGCACAGCTTTCTAAAGTTGAGCAACAGAAGGAATCGGAGCTCATAGCACGCACCTCTAAGTAGATTGTAGGTGTCATGCGCTTTGATGTGCTCTGGATATTGTTCACTGTTCCTGTGCCTGTGTCCTTTGTAATACTGAATTTGAAACACTGATCCATTGACCTCAAAGGTCTCTTCCACACCTACTTGTCCACACCATCCCAATCGGCCATGCCCTCTGTCACCTAGGAAAAGGGGTGACTTCGGCCCAGTGCGAAGTTTGGCACTGCACCTCACACACGGTGGATGGAAGAAAGTTAACAAACATTAAAACTCGGGGTGCTACTCATGCTATGTTTTACGATTCAAATAATGCTGAAGTGCAAAATACATCAAAATAGTGGGAAAGATTGTTTTTGCGAGTCAGAAGTCGTTATAAATCAAAACAGCGCAGGCAACCCCTGAGACGCCATACTGTGCCTCCATCCTTTGTGAGGTACAGCCGCAGTGGCCGTGCACGGGGTCGTTCTCCAGGCGCAGCGGATCCATGGGACATCCATCAGGAACCATCCACAGCACCGCTGGCACCGCTCAGCACCGCTCAGCACCGCTCAGCACCGCTGCTCTCCAAAGGTCGAATGTGCTCTCTATGCTGCTTTTCCCATGCTGAAAGAACCCTTCAATCCTTTGTGAGCTTAACTTGCTGCACAACTGACTTGGGGCCAACAAAATATAGCGCATGAAAGCCGCTGTAAGCCCATGTCATGAAAATGTCAAAAAAATCCTCTAAGAATAGCGTTTGACAATGGCTAGTCACGGGGCGAGATGTCTGTGGAAAAGGGTCAAGAAAACTCAATGCTACGAAGCTGTGTGTGTGTCTGTGTCACTCGTGGATGCAGTTCCTTTGGCTAAACTGAGTGCAAAGCACGAACGAATGGCCACAACTCTCAGGCACACTCTGCAGCCATTACACTTTTAGGGCGAGGGTGCAGAGCATCCAGCTGGACCTCTTCTAGCTACACTGGGACACTGGGAGAATCTTCGGCAAATCTCCCTTTCTTTTTTTGCACTCCGAGGCATTTGATAGTCACATCTGAAGGTCAAGACAAATATTGATCATATCAAGGCTTTCTTTTTCACCAACCTTTAAGACTCTGCAGCAATGCGGAGTCTACAATCCAGTTTGCACTCGGCGCTTGTTGAGGTCTGCGGGGCAGCGCTCCGTGGCCATGGCAATGGCTCGATACTTGCGCAAAGTGTCCCAATTCTCCGAGTGGGAGAGCTGCAGCACAGTTTCCAGTTATCCAGTTGTCCAGGTATCCAATTAGCGTCGAATCTAGGGAGGCGTGTCGCTTGGCAAGTCACATCAAATGGCACCTCGACATCCGAGTTCCCTCACCCAGTGACCACCAACTTGAGACATCAAAGGGTCTCCAGTAGTTGCGTACATACTGCGTGGACTGCTGCTGCTGTCCTCAGTCTTCCACCAAGATATAACTTTTTGGATGCTTCCTGGCATGACTTCACAATTGTTTTGGATAGGAAGATGGGGAAATGTTCAGTTTCGCTCTTGCACATGTTCATAGAGTTCACTCAACATTGCTTTTCTGAGATTAACTGAAGCTCACTCTTGCACATTCGCATTGTTTTCCAAGAGTAGACAAGCTTGCTACTAGATGCTACTAGTATTATATACTGTACATGTCTTGAGCAAATATCCAGCGCCATCAAATGTGCCACGTCAGAAGACCCAGAAGCCTGGCCCAAACAAAACATGGCCGGCACCGCATCCTCTTGCCGAGCTTCGGTCGAGCTGGTGCCTCAGCCCAACAGTCGTGCATCAGTTTCAGAAGGCGTGGAGGGCAGCCTTCCTCGCGAAGTGCCAGGAGTGTAAGTCGAGTGAAATGCCGAACACATAGAATACAGAAGGGAATACAGCAGGGTCATTCATTTTTTTCATCCAAGTAAACTTCCACGGCAGCACCAGCGCAACACAACCGGAGGATTGGTTGGAGACACACATGACACTGAGCTGGCAGTCCTCAGCGTCTATAAGAGATCGCTGTCCATTGGCAACGCCTAGGGCATCAGCACCCACAGAGGGTAGCATCAGGAGCCTTGAAAATTTCAAGAGAGCCGAAAACAGGACCCTTTATTCACTTTCACCAGCTGCGATCAAGACGCACTGTCTCGCCTCTTTCCTTGTGAGCAAAGGTAGATTCAGAAATGCGCTTGCGAAGGATGGCTTTCTGAGTTGACAAACATCCCGAGCAAAAGCCGGACACCCCTGCGCAATTCCCCCATTTCATCAAAGTATCTCCTCCATATCACCGAAGGGGATCTTTCTTGAAAGCACCTCCAGAAGAAAGCTTCCAAATGCGAAAATGTCGGATCTCCTTAGCACCATTTGCCGGGGCTTGCAGCAAGGAACAAAATTGATTGAAATTTGTGTGATATGTCTTTCATTGTCTTCCACTCACTTGCTTTCGCCTCGTTCATTCAATACTTGGTCATTTCAGCAGGCAGCAAAGCGAATAGGCCGAATAGGCTCCTGCTGGAGATGTCGCCAAGAGTCGCATCAAAGTTGGGCGTTGCAGAATCTAGGCCCACCTCTGGAGCACTCCAGCGCCACAGTTCAAGATGCGAAGTGTCAGCTTGCAAGCATCCAAATCCTCTCCAGCTGTCATTGAGATGGTATCAAAAAAATCCCTTCTTTGGTTCATCCTGCAACCTAAGTTGCTCCAAGGAAAGCCTTGCCTGTTAGGGGGAGCCTCGGGGTGAAGGGAGAATGGGCCAGTCCAGCGATATCTGTGAGTAGCGCTGCAGAAATATCAAAAATACACTCTTTTTGTCAGCATGCCCTGAATGGATGGACTGTCTACTGCGTCCCGATGCGACCATGTCGAGCCTGAGTAGTTGATGTCGAGCTTTGCTCCGAGATTGTCTTGGCCCGGAGGTTTGCTGAGGAAGACATGATAGCTGGTCAGTTCCTGGCCAACCCAACTTTGGTGCAACAGGTCCTTTGAATTCGAAATGAGCATGGAGTTGCAAGATCTGACATCGTTTCCGCTGCAACCTTCAGATTTTGCCCCTCACAAACCGCCCACAAGTCACCCTCAGTCTGAAAACCCACAGTGTCTACACATGTAAATCTTGACTTTGTCAGAACTTTATCAGAACATCAGTAACCCAGATCCCCACTTGTGTCCGGTCCTTAAGGACATACTCCTTCTGATGAACGATTTCTACAGCACTGGCAACATCTCTCAAGATTTTGATCTCGGATGTGATCCAGCCGAAAAAGGGCAGGATGGTCTAACATGCAGGCAGCTGGAACCTTTTAACTAAAAACTTAGCATGTGACAGATGCACTCATTATTCCATCAGAATTTGTAGTGGTGTTTGAGGCTGAAGCAAACTGTCTTCAGTAAGGAACCACTTGGAAGCCAGAAGCTTCCCTGGAAGCTGAGTGTCATCACACTAGCAAAAGCAGAAGTTTACACAACTCAACAGCCAAGGTGCTCGTTGGAGCCATGGTAGTGGGAGTGCCTCGTTCTGCAAGACCTCAAACAAGCTTCCACCACTACCTCAAGCGCAGGGTTATGCCAGACGGAGACATGGAAACAGGAGGCTTACAACTACCTACCTCACATCTCAGAAGCTCCAAGCCAACCTGCAAGCCAATTACTACTTTGAGGCCAATCACTCCTTTGAGATTGATTCTCTTGCTCCAATTTCTGGATTTAGAACGCAGTGAGGGCACACCGGTCTGTCCAAATTTGAGTGAGGTTGCATCAGTGCATCACTCATTGGCCAAGCTGCAGAATTCCGACACGATGACTCGGGGAGCCTTCCCGACATGTTTTTTCTGGTTGATGAGCAATCAATATCAATTGACAAAATTATATTATTCTTGCACGTAGCAGGTAGCAGTCCAGTCCTTTGTGACTTCGAAGAATTGCAGAATATTTCTGTGAGGCAGCCTGGAAAGCAGACAAGCCATTGGACTGAACAAATATAACACGTGCACACGCCAGGCCGAGCCTTCCACACACAATGGCAAAGACTGCAACACACCCGGGCAAATGACACCAAGGACAGCAACACAAAATATAACATTTCAAAAAAAAAACAAAAAACTGCCAAAATTCAACATATCAATCCTAGGATCATGAACTACGACAAGGGTGCCGTGTTCAAGTCTTTTGTTTCAAGGCTTTATACCATTAGGCTGATCGGCGGATGCTGCCTCGGCGCTTTTCATGATATAAATTAAAAAAGTGCTTTTTGTTGAACGCTTCAGACAGACGTTTTGTGTTTCTGTAATATGCTGAAGTGTACAGTCTACAGTCTCTATCCCCTCCAGAACCTTACCTCTTGACAAATTCCTGAACACCCACTCCAGAAAGCGAAGACCTCACATGACCTCACCTGGGACCTCACCTGGGACCTCACCTGGGACCTTGGGAACTTGATTTCATCGCAACCAGCTGCGACACATCGACATGTTGTCCAAGTCGACACAACTGTCGACACAACTGCCGCCACGGAATGACGTGACATCACGGCGTCACAGGTGTCACAGCGTCACAGCGTCACAGGCACTACCCCATCTGCACCTTGGAGGTGCCTCTGACTGGGACTCGGCCTGTAGCTCCGTTGCATCGTGAAGATATCGCTTCATACACACCGTGATGGAGCTGGAACTCTTGCCTCACAAAATATCACAAGATATGACAAGTTTCCTTCTGTTGGATGCTGTGGTGCTGTCATTCTGTGGTTTCTTCTATTTTCTTTTCACATCTCTACTTGAGCACTGAATGATTCACATCTCCATTTGACCACTGACTGATGTTTTTCTTCGGGAGGGCTATTAAAAATGATGATATCATGATGCTGCGAGATTGACAGTTTGGACCCAGTGCTTCTTACTGTGGTTGAGCTGCTGAAGGTTCTGAACCAGAGTCCACGGTAGACCTGCACAAAATGAGAACTACTACCACACAGGCTCGGGATGAACTGGTGCTCTACATGAGTTGATCACCAAAAGAATTCAGCTGTTTGGAGCTACGTGGTCTTTCAGCAACTATCACACTCAGACTCGGTGCCCAAATTCACCTCGACTGTTTCTGTTGAGAGCAAGCATTCTTGTGGGAAGAGTTCTTCTGAAGGCTTCAACGCAGTCATGGCTTCCCATAAAATCGGGCTGAGTTCATCAGACTGGCTCAAGCCACATCCGTTGCCACCAGCCCGTGCTTCTAACGAGTTGGTGCTTCTAGAGACGCTTGAGCCCAGTGCTGATGAAAACAGGGAATCCAAAAACAACCCCGCAAAATATGGAACAGCTCAAGACTCTCAAGACCTTGGAATCTACCATTTGCGCTACGAAAATCTCTACAAAAGCCTGAAGGGACCTGAACGGATAAATCTTTCAGCGGTCCTCGTCCTTAAAGGCATCTCTGAGGCCCCTCTGAAAACCTGACCTACTGCAGGGAACTCTCGCATTTTCGCACATTTTGGCCAGACCAACTAGAGCTCTGGAGAAGTTGAGATCATTGACAACTGCGACTAAAAGTGTTATCTATCTGTGGCGTTTTTTATGCATGGCTAAGTGAGTATCATATATTTTATAGCTCTTCATCCAGAGTTTCTATTGCTGCGAATAGGGTGACCATGGTGACGAGGGTGACCAGGGTGACCCTCGGTGACTAGGGACTAGTCTTTGCTTATCTCTTTCGGTAAGATGACATACAAGTCTCTCACCAGGTTCTCTGCCTTCTCAGCCGCTGATGTCGCTGGCCCAGGGCTTGGGCCATCAGTCGACCGCGCTTTCAACATGCGAGCGGCAGCGATTCCCAATTCTTCCTCGCAGGGAAACCACTTTATCACATGTTGTCAATGCCTCTGAAATGTTCAACAAAGCCACTAATCTTATCTAACCACAATGATCCACAGTGGTTGCTCTTCGAAAACTGGTTGATCTTAGGAAAAATCTGGTGTCTCGGCTTGGCGCCTCTGGATGGCAGAACAAAGGGCAGTAGTAATGATGGAACGCATGAGGATCAAACCACGTCATGCGCTCTTCTTGCTCGGCTTGCTCGGCTTGCCCGGATTCGGGTTGGGATATGACTCGAATCTGTGGGGTCCAAAGACTCGACACAGGTTGACAGGTTCGCCGCTTCTTCCGAGCAGAGCCCCCGTCGGAAATCTCTTCAGGCTCCTTCAGAGGCTGAGGTTCGGCTGTGGGTTGATGAGTCCTGCTGCTAAACAATAGAATTTGATCTTGCATAGAATACCTTCAATTGCATACTGAATTAAAGAAATGCGATTCGGCAACTTCTTGGCAACACGATTATGTCTAGCGATTAGCACACCAATGAAGCTCCTTAGCTTCTGTTTCCCGATGGGCAAAGGACTGCACGATGTGCGTTCGGAGGCAGATGGAACATCGGAAGAAATCTCTTCCATCTACGGTGCCAACTGCCTCCCAACCAGCTGAAGCAAGCGCATCTGCAGGGTTGGCTGCCTCCTGTCCACCTTCAAGCACAACTGGGAGGTGCTTCATAGCTGACAGACCAGCACTTCGCTTCTCAACATCAGCAGCGAGCTCTTTATCGGAGTACCACTGAGGATCATTCTTCACCTCCACGCTTCGCCATGGACAGAAGGGACCATGACCCTTCCTGAGCATTGGAAGTCAGCTTGAAGGAGCTACACCATCAAGTGACCCCTTTTCACTCCAGCTTGTATAATAGGGAGGTGCATCTTGGTTGTTGGAATGCTAGATCTCGTAGCCCTCCCTCCTAATCTCGCGTATCCTCATTTCTCTTCACTCTTCTCTATCATGCTTTCTATCTATATCCAGCGTGCTGGTCCCCAACTCCAAGACCCCAGAGGATGGGAAGGCAGCAGCCCCAGGTCCAAAGTCAAGTTTACACTATCAAGAGTCAAGAGTCTCTCTTCACCAAACAAGACTGGAAACGAAAGCCGTGTTGTAGCACAAAAGAAAACAAAGCTTGAGTTCGCTCCATTCTCCAAGTCTCTCCAAAATCTCATGAGAAGTACCACCCGGTGCATCTGCCAGTGGCTGGCCATTTGCCATCCATTGGCCTTCCAACCTCAGAAGTTGGTGGTTTGTTGTCTTGTTATCTTGTGATTGTAGACCCTTCTTGGTGAGAGTGCTGTTCATTAAACTTTGGAATGTAGACCAACTTGTGGGATGTGAGGGCACCCTTCCGCACATTGGTTTCAGCTCCTTTCCATTCGAAATTTAACATTCACACTCACACCATATACGTTTCAGACTGAAGAATTTTTTGAGGAAACGTTCAATGTCATATGCAGGTCCGTCAGACCGCACAGCTTGGATGGATGTGTTGTAAGCCACACCACACAAACTGATCCGACTTACATCAAATCAATGACAAGCCCGACTCCCCCACACCGAGCAGGTCCAGGTTGTCGGCCGTTTGGGGTCAAACTTGATCGTTAATTCTGCGGAACAGACTGGACCTCGGGACAGGCCACTACTTCCCTGGAGACTTTCTGGTACCAGCCCGCTTTTGAAATGGATTTGATTCTGGGCAATGATTCCAGTCGCATCTTTCCCTGTAATCCCATGTGCGAAGGGAGGCACATCTTTTGTGGGAAGCCTGGAGCTGGACTGGTACAAGCCACTGTTGAAACAGTTCACTGGGACGCGAACAGGCAAGTTGGTCTGGACCTCCAATGGACAAAATAAGATGTTCGAAAAAAAATAGAAAAGCTGATTGATCATGATTAGTTTAAGGGATTCTAGAAACATCTTTGTGCTTCGTATGGTCCATAGGGTCCACTCCACTTCTTGCTGTCTACAAAATGTCTACAATGTCGACAATGTTTAATATAAACTCATATGACTCATATAACTCATGTAACTCATGTGATAACTGATATAACTCAAAAACTAATATAACTCATATGAATCACATGTAGCTCATGTGACTCATGTAACTCACGCAACTCATGTAGCTTCCAAAGTGTTCTAACTTTGCTCTAACTATCATTGAGGAATTCAGAGATCAAAGGCGCCACCGCAGAGAGGAAAAGGGCTACAACACAAATGGGAACCAAAGCACAAAGCACTGCAGCTCCAGAGGACTACATGTACAGCTGTTTCCTGTATTACGAAGCAGCTGAGTCAAGAACCAACATTTTGCCAACCTGCCGGCGTATGGTTAAACATTGCTAAACTCTCTCCTTCTGCTTTCCACCTTTCACATGATACACATCTATACATGTCTATACTATACACATCTCTCATACGACTCTGATTTGTCGGTTTGGCCAACTTGTTGTGCAATGGACTACCAGCTTCAGCTGCACCCAGCCTCTGCGTGCCGCCGCCAAGGCACTGAAGGCCAAAGGTTTGTTAAACCACCAGGGCGCTTTGAAGCTGCCCAAGCCTCAAGGCGCTGGAGCAATGCAGACTCTCTGCCGCGCTCAAGGATAGCATCCATCATTGAGACTGGAACGGTGCCGAAAGTCTTCTAGATCCTCGGGACAAGCATGACATCACTTGAAGGTGTTGCTCAACTAAATGTTGGTTTACGTTCGCTCATGAGCTGGAGATAGTCTCCTGATCTGGCAGGAGTCTGCATGACTTCGCCGCTCCCAACATCCCATTACAAACCTACTGATGAATGTTTCGGTGATGATATCCATGTAACGCCTCTTCAACAAACTACTCAAACCACTTTACCCTTTGCACGGGCTTGAAAGGGCCTCTTTTCATCAAATCTGAGTATACACGCTCGCACATCTTGTACAGTCGTAGTTTGTATCTAGCCACATGAACGAATGGATGATCAAATGAGTCCAAACATTGCCGCACCACCACGAAGATCCCTCCAGGGACATGACCTCCTCTCTGCACTTCCGTTTCTTTGTCTTGGTATCTTCACCTACATCCTCGCGGGGAGTCGTTTGCAATGGAGTTTGGCAGGTTTCTGTTGTTCAAAAAGATTCAAAAAGGGTCAAAGATTCAAGATAAAAAATACAACAAAAAGATTCAATGTCCGCAGGCTTCAGCGCATGACAGCGTCCTGCCCGTTTAAATTTGACTGCTCCACGACAGCCTCTAGAGACTCCGCCACAGCATCTGGGCCACGTGATGCATCCTCGGCTGTATGCTGACCATGAGGCAATACAACACAATACGACGACACAACACAATACAACGACCACATTGCAATGCCATGCAGCATGGTGGGTAGCATTCTCCAAATGCTGGAACAGTCGGAAGCGTTCTGTGCAGTCTACGTTTTGGATCACTTTGTAAATCTGTGTCTAAGTTGTGTTATGATAATTTATGATTTGAAAAATATGTGTTTGTTTTATCTCTGTTTTTATCACATTTTATCTCAACCTCTCATTTCGGTGGTGTGCTTCGTCTCCAAGCTCTGCACCGTAGCTGTGGCACTTTGCGTCTCTTCAGCAGCCATGGCATCAATTGTAAAAGGACCAGCCCTGACTGAAAGGGACTGAAAGGGACTGAAAGGTGGCAATTTTGGGTAGAAATTGCCAGGCGAAACCTCAAAAGACGGCCGGTAGTGCTCAAGAGTAGTATTCGGTGTTGTCATGTTGATTTTTTGGCCAAACATCATCTGCAACACCTTGAAATTCAGATGCCATCCACCACATTCCATCGCTAGTTTTTTTAAGGGCGTCTGCTCCGCGGTCACACACACGAACGGTGACGTGATGAAATAGATGGGTGATGTTCACTGCTTGATGCATCTGACTCCAGGTTGGGTGTTTTTTCATGCATGTTCAGTTCAGTACGTGCAGTAGCTATCAATAGTTCATTTGCTTCCGAGCTGGCTTGCTTTCCTTTTGCAGGGAGGTGTGCCTCTTTCATTCTTGTTTTGGTGCCTTTGAACTGTCTGTTTGGAGCTTGCTTCTGAGAGTTGAGGTAACCCAGAATTTGGCTTTTGGACACCATGAAAGAGTCTCCTTGCTAAAATGATGCCCCCCTCCCCATCGGCTGAAAGACAAAAAACGGCAGCAAAGTTTGATCTCCAAAACCCACATCCACCGGCAAATCAATATACAGAAGGAAAAGTACGAGACTGGGTCCGCGATGACATAATCCAATTCTTGTATTAAGAGTTGACATAGAAAGCTAAGTGGACCCAGTGGCTACTGAAAGCCTGAAAGCAATGCCCACATCTGGAGGACTGTAGCAGTGTAGCTGCGGGAGCAGCGATGCACAGGGGGGGTTGCCTTGAGCTTCCTCTGCTCATTCTCTTTCATGGCAGAGCCATTAACGCACACCCGTGCCTTAGCCGGTTCATACAACAAAAAGTCTGCATCAACGATCATCAACATGCTTGTCACAAATGTATACAAGTGTCACAATACACGTGCATCAACGATTTTCAACCCATGTGTTTGTTGTCGTTTTGCATTGCTCAACCGAATGGTGCCTTCATGCTCTTCGCACCAGGATGTCCAGTTTCAGGCTGCTGACACGTTCTCACCTTGGCCATGTGTCTGCCCAAATTGCCCATCACTGGTCACGAGTGGCTTTAAGCGCTTTGAGACTCAGACCACAACACCTTCTTCCAGGTTCTCGATCTCACAAAGATGGTCTGGCATACCCAGACCCTGCCAGGGAAGTCTTCAATACAGGCTTGCGAAAGCGGCAGAACCAGAATGCGAAAACGGCATCTGCGTCGCCTACAGCTAAAGCACTGACTGTACTTAGCAGCTTGGCAGCTTAGCCAAGCTCTACCAAAATGTCTGCATTGCCTGCAGCACGATCTTGTTGTCCTGATTCGCGCCAATGGTGATTGGCTGCCTGCAGGGTCAAGCCAAAGAATGGCTGACATGAAATTCCTTGAGAATGTTCTGTACGAACTTGCTTGGAATATTTAGCCATGAGACGAAAGAACAAACACGTGCATCAACCGCATCAACTGCGTCCTCAACGGGAGGAAGTACATCATCTTGCCAGCCAAGGCCGGATCCTTCGCACATGTTGAAGCTGACAGCACGACCGCGCCCATGTGATGCGGACGCTAGCATTGTGGGAAGATCCAGTGGCCTCAACTAGCAGCTACTAAGTAGCTACTAGCAAACCCCAACTTCATCCACTTCTGTTTTTAAAGCTACTCTCAACGGAAATGATATTGACAAATGCAGTGAACTGGAGAGTACGACAGAAGATCCTTTGAACTCCCCCAGGAATTTTGGATCTCTTTCCCGTTGCATTCTCCCTACCAAAGTCCTGTTTCTGGGTAAGCACAGATGTTGCACAAAGTCATTGAGAACCCCAGGGGGTGCTCCATTTCAGGCAATACAAATCTCAAATCATGAAAGCCATGTCCTCGTTCATGTTCAGCAAATACGGCACATCTTTGTCGATTCCAATTGTCTGGGCACAAGCCGTGACTTTGCGGACAGACCAGATACCTGGGTCCCTTTGCCTTGATATACACAGTAACTTGACACATCTTGACACAACGCCTCAATGCCAAATTAATTGTTCAAAGAAGGACAACTCACCTGTGAATTTGTCTCAGATCTGCTCAGGCAATGATCAGCCCTTCTTGCAGATGTGCCTGTGCCAAGTCTTGCTGTGTCAAACCCATCTCCTTGAGAACCTCCTCTCGTTTTGCCTCCCCAGCTGCAGCCATGCTGGAAGTGAAAGGTTGTAAGTCCCAGCTTCCACAAGCTGGATGCAGTGCTTGATTTCAAAGACTGTGAACACATTGAATCTGCTCAGTCCCACAGTCCCACAGCATGTTTCTTTGCAATGAAACGGCCCGCTCGGCCGTATGCCAAGCTAGTCTGCAGTCCTGGTGTTTGACACTCTCCACCTCTTCATCAGTTCGTCAGTTGCTCTTGAAGATGGAAACAAGCGTATTCTTTTGGAAAACATGTCTTCAAAAAGTTATACTTAATAACCAAAGAAAGACCTCTGCATGCACAAAATTTCACTTGTCCTAACCAACTATTTCGAGAGATTCGTAGATGTGGAGACGGACAGCAGGGGCTTCTTAAGTGATCCTCTACCATTGGGCGCCACCTCTGGGCGCACTGAGAGAAGTTTCTGGACGGGACAGGATTCAAGAAGTTGTTTCTTGCTCAAGTTTGCTCTACATGAGTGAATCCACACATCTAAACGTGCATTTGACACTGAGCCACACTTCACCGCCGAATATTGGTTGACTCTTTGGTTTGCGATGGCAAAAGTCGTCCGTATGGCATGTATGGCTCAGCTTCCAGCTGTCATATTTTTACTCGACTGTCTTCTTGCAGCCGGGCAGCCGGTGAAACCTTACCTCGGTCAAAAACCATAAGGATCTCGCTATCTTCGCGAGGGAAGATCACGAATTCCTTGGTAATGCATCACCAGGATTGCAAACTACATAATAACATTATATAACCTCGCTTCATTTCGAAGCCCAGACCAGCAAAAAGCATCAAAAAGCTATGTCGACATCTTGCATTGACGAGACTGGCGCTACAGCGCCTGTCCCTCAATATCATTTATTGCTTCACATCACTTCTCTTGGGTTGGGACAGCGAAGCTTTCGAATCTTGTCAGACTGCAGGCTGTTGAGCCTAGTCACTCAGCCATGTTCAACTGGTCCTGCACATGCTTGGAAGGCTGAAAAGAATTGAGAAGATTGGAAAGAGACATAATTAGGGAGCAAGAGAGATCAAGAAATCAAAAGTTAGCGGCTTGGTACTTCGTATGGACAAAATCCAGCAAGGATCTGGACTGAATTGAATCAAGCCACAGAGTTGGTAGTCGCCTTAGGGTGCCAGAGTTGAACAGCAAGGGGGACAATGGGGGACGACGGCTTGATGTGTCTAACTTTCCAGACACCGGCAACAAAAATTGTGTGAAAATGTCCCATTTCCAATAAAAAACAAGAGGAGCCAACGAACCCGAATGCAGATCACGTAGACAGACACATAAACGACGACCACCAAGAAAACATATCTCATAATTCAAAAACGTATATGCCACCAAAGGTTAAAGTCACCTATGTCGCGCTTTCCCAGCCGGACATATCTTTTCTGTCCGCTCAAGCATTCCGACGTGTGATCGCCACATAACCTGCGCAAGTCAGGGAGATGAAACATCATCACGACACGAGATGCTCGATGATAAATTAGCTCGCTCTCTACACACATTTGACACGGAAGGCGCCTCGCTCCGAGCAGCAGCAGCGAGCTAGGCATGGACGCCGCCAGCGCCACNGTGATTCCGCGAGAAGCCACTCGTCGCGCCAGCGTCACCAAGCCTGCTGCAGAGATCATTATGCTCACAAACGAGAAGAAATCAAAACATGTGAAAACACTAGTTCCGACAACAGCTGCTCGATTGAGTCGAAAAACGTGTTTTTTCCTACGCCGGGTAATTGTTGCATGTCAAGTCCGCCACCGTCACTGAATGGCCTC
>BGPT01002689.1:105056-132506 GCA_003297045.1 Symbiodinium sp. clade C Y103 | reverse complement strand
CATCCTTGCAGGATTGGTGCGCAGCAGTTGGACTATGAAGGTCATGCATGCGCTGATCACCAAGATCAAGCAGTGTGTTGATGAGGGGAAGCAAGTTGGAGTGATTGCCTATTGCCGTCGAAACCGACACAGGAGTGTGGCCCTGGGTTGGTTGGTGTCAAGCGCCTTGGAGTACTTGGAGATTGAGAGTAGCTTGAAGCATGTCAATGCTNGGCCCTGGGTTGGTTGGTGTCAAGCGCCTTGGAGTACTTGGAGATTGAGAGTAGCTTGAAGCATGTCAATGCTACTGCAAGTTGGCGTGAGATGAATGGGCCGTGCCGTGGCAGATGTGAGCACTGCCAGCACACCAATGGAGATGCTCAGACTGAGGCTGAGGATCATGCAGGAAGGTTGTGTGATCTGGTTCGAACTGAGATGTCTGAAAGGGACATGGCAGTACTGGATGACTGCTGTGAAGTGAGGTCTTGTGGCTTGTCACGGTTGACAGCTGCGCCAAAGGTGGCGTCAGCGCCTGCACCTAGGGTGCCAGCAGCCAAGACTCGACCTCCGGCGCCGCCAGCGCCTGCCAGAGCAGCTTCGACAACGACTTCGACCAGACAACCACCAGTCAGAACACCTCCTTCGAGACCTGCAGCATCAGCAGCACCTTCAGCGCCTTCAGCACCTCCAGCTCCCCCTGCACCACCAGCACCCAGAACTCCACCAGGAGCGCCTCCGGGAAGATCGAGATCTCCCATTGGAGCAAGATCGGCCAGAGATGACCAGACGAGGGCANAGCGCCTCCGGGAAGATCGAGATCTCCCATTGGAGCAAGATCGGCCAGAGATGACCAGACGAGGGCATTGATGGACCGTGTGAGTGAGCTGACAACTCTGGTGACGCAACTTGTGGCAGAGCGAGATGAGGAGCGCCAGCAGCGAGCGAGCTCATCGCANGAGGGCATTGATGGACCGTGTGAGTGAGCTGACAACTCTGGTGACGCAACTTGTGGCAGAGCGAGATGAGGAGCGCCAGCAGCGAGCGAGCTCATCGCACCGTCGACGAGCAAGGAGTGATTCGCGAGATTCTCGGCGACGTGGGAGGTCAAGGTCCCCACGGTATCGCCTTGAGCCTCGACGTGGATCTGAGCGACATGAAGGAGACCGATATGAGTCTCGATATTCCTCCAGGTATGAGCCTCGCTACACTGAGCATGACGAGGACTATGGAGGGAGAGCGAGTTCGTCCAGACCACCTCGACGAAGAAGCCCATCACCCCTGCAGCGTCGACGACCTCAGCAGAGACCCATGTCAGTGGAGTCAGTGCTTGCTGGATGGCCCAGTCACTTGGACTTGCCTGCCAAGGATGATGATGGGACATCTTGCAATCAGAGAGTTGAAGCACATCAACTTTCAGTGGAACTTCTTGATGCCATTTGGTACGCAGCAGCAGTGGATGATCCGAACAACAACATGGCCTACAAGCAGAGATGTCTGCGATGGGTAGGACCGTACTTCCCTGGAGACACCTATGAGGAAAGGAAGGTACAAATTGTCGAGGAGAACAACATGAACTCGAACATCAAGGTTGTGGTGCTTGGTCCTGAGTATATTGGCATCATGCTTCGTGAACCTCACGATGGAAAGGTCAAAAGGTCATGGGCATCTCCCAGGATGAGATCTGCAGGATGGAATGTGTCCATCTATGAGTACATCGATAGATCTTGGATTGTTGATGGAACCTACTCTTGTGACCAGGAGATCGAGTACAACTTAGATGCCACTGGAAGGATCATTGTGTACCCCCCTGCGAGGGATGAGACGGCGCCCGATGATGCCCTAGGAGATGATGCCCCTGGGGACGATGGTGGCCATGGAGATGGCAATGGAGGAAATGGTCCAGGAGATGACGGCCCTGGTGATGACGTTGCCCCTGATGAGAATCAGGAGGGTGGTGATGAGATGGACGTTGTCGATGAGGTCGAAGATACCACCTCCACGCCTCTTGCCTTTNTGATGAGAATCAGGAGGGTGGTGATGAGATGGACGTTGTCGATGAGGTCGAAGATACCACCTCCACGCCTCTTGCCTTTGAAGCAGGGACAGTTGAACCGACAGACCCTGCAGACATGCCAGACATGCCAGAAATTCCCACTGCACATGCTGCCATCACCTCCATGAAGGAGGAGTTGGATGAGGATAAGACCCCTGAACAGAGAACCCCAGAACTTAGAGTGGCTAAGGTTGAAGATGAAGAATCCCCTGAAAAGATCCCAAAGCCCAAAACTTTCACTAAGGCCATGAGACCTACGGATCCTGGCAAATTCATCGACTTGNATCCCCTGAAAAGATCCCAAAGCCCAAAACTTTCACTAAGGCCATGAGACCTACGGATCCTGGCAAATTCATCGACTTGGGAAGCGATGAAGATGACCCTATGCCGTCTGGACTCCCTACTACATCCTTTTCCGGTTCTGAGAAGACACCAGAACCTACGGCTGTGAAACTTGAAGTGAAAACGGAAGAGCAGCCGTGCGCCATGTTAGGTGCCTTGATGACCACTGAATCAAGGGTCATGGATAAAAAGGACAAGCAGGTTGTGACCTCTGGTTTGAGGATCATGCAACATGAGGATGAGGTCATGAGTGCCATGGTAGGAGCATCCTATCTGCCAGATACGGTGCATATGTTGGTTTTGAAGGATCCTAATGTTGTTTTGCCTAATCGAGACGATGTGTACGTTTTGACCGTAGACCCCAATTGGGAGACTACGTGTAAGAAGCTTGCAGCCAGGGTTTCAGCACAGTGCCTTGGACTGATTTTGGTTTACATGGAAACCCCCACTTGGAACCAAATTCAAGATCTTCATTGTGAAGCCGATTTGAATTAATGCACGGTTTTGGTCATCACCCCATTTGTGGAAGGTTTGAGTGACAAGGGAATTTGCATGGGAGGGGATCTATGTTTGTTTGCCGCAGGACCTGGAGAAGAGACCCTGAGCAGGCTGGCCAGGGAATGGTCCTTGGATCAGAAATCCTTGGTTCCTCGAACGTTTTTGGACGCTTGTGGAATGGAATTTCATGAGTTGATGAAAGGTTAGTTAGAGTAGTTATACCTAGACAGGTATGCCCGGACGTATTTTGTCGGTGAGATAGGAGACGACGAAATGTCTGGATCTGATGACTAGATGACACCTACAGAACATGAACAACTCATGCTAGATCAACTTGCAATCCCTGGAGCACCATTGGATGAAGCCCAGAGGAGAGCCAAATGGAGAGCACTCCCCATACGTACTAGGATTGCCATCCGACGCTTGCACAGGCAATTTGGACATCCGACACCTGCCACTTTGAAGAACATCTTGAAGGCAGGACGTGCAGCGCCTGAGCTGATTGAGGCAGCTCGGTTGGTGAGGTGCCAAGCCTGTGAGGACATTGCAAAACCCCCAAGAGATCATCCAGTTGGGAGTCATTTCAACTATGAGTTCAATTCACTTTTGGGTTTTGATGTACTGGAAATGAGGGATCATGCTGGGGGAAATATTCGATCATGTCGATGGTTGACATTGCAACGGGCTTTCACATTTGTGAAATTGTCAAAGAGGGTGGAGGTTTGCCCACCTCAGAGTCGTGTGCAAAGGCCTTGATGACCAAGTGGATTGCTTGGGCAGGTTGGCCAAAGGGCTGCATCANGACCAGTCATGGGTGCAACATTGAATTTGCCCCTTTGGAAACCCCAGCTGCCATTGGGAAGGTAGAGAGACATGGGGGTATCCTGAAAGCAATGGTCAGGAAGGTGGTTGCTGACACCGAGACGGTTGGACTTGCAGACTTTGAAACATTGCTGCAAGAATATACATCCACTAAGAACCAAATGCAGAGAACCAATGGATACAGCGCAGCACAATGGGTACTTGGGAAACAGCTAAGGATGCCTGGCTCAGTCACTGATATGTCAGAGTCAGCTGATCTTGGAGTAATTGAGGCAAAGGCTGATCCAACAATTGCATACTTCAAAAACCATAGCACACGCATGGCTGCACAGAGAGCGTTCGTGCATCTTAATACCAGTTCTCGTGTCGTACGTCCCTTGACCAGGAATGCAGTGGCACAAACCAAAACATACAGTGTCGGTGACATTGTGGTCTACCGACGTGACGCTCAACAAGGTGGTACGACATGGAGCACTGCAAGCAGGGTGATTGGACATGACGCTCACAATGGCCTTTGGCTTCTCCATGAAGGAGTCCCCATTTTGTGCAGTACTGCAAGGGTGAGATCTGCAAATGAGAGTGAAGCTTTGGCTCATTCAATCTTGAATGGAGAACGTGTGCTGCCCGATGCAATTGTGCATGGGCCCCAGCAACAGAAATATGTCCACCTCGAAGATGAGAAAGACCAACCAGGANGGATTTTCGATGATGAGCCCCCTCAGGGGAGCAGTGCGCCTTCAAGAGCCCCAGGAACACCTGTGAAACGGGTTCTGACCAGAGATAAGACGGGCAGAATTGAACGATCTGCTCCGTGTGCAAGAGCTGCTCCATCAACACCTGGAGCACTGCCTGGCGACACCATGATGGCTGATCTGGTGGATGGAGACCACTGGCGCATTGGCAAGGACATTGCAATCAGAGTTCATGCAGAACCCAGGAAACGTGAGTACAACATAATGATGGATGGTGAGCTGCCAGAAGGCTTTCAGGACTCAGGGTTTGCAACAGTTAGGAAAACCTTCAGGAATGGGGATGTAAACACAAACGAAACGGGTAAGCTAAGTAATGTAGAAGAAACAGACGCTTGGACCGGTTTCACCGTTTTTCGAAGGGCACAAGCCCCTTTCGATCGTCTGCGAGCCATGGATCTGGAACTGGACATGGAGCCTCTCAAGGCTTTCATTGCACAGCGCATTGAGGAAGGCAGGAAACGGTTCAATCTGGAAAGGTTGCCAAGACAATGGATATCAGGAAGGTTTCTCCTGAGATCAAGGCCATGATGCTCGAAGCTCGAACCACTGAGTGGGAGAAGTACAAGAGCTTCAACGCTGCCATCCCGATCTGGGGAAAAGAGCTCCAGAATCTGCTGGATGAGGGCCACAAAGTCATCCCATCCAAATGGGTGGAGACTGACAAGAATGAGCATNACAAGAGCTTCAACGCTGCCATCCCGATCTGGGGAAAAGAGCTCCAGAATCTGCTGGATGAGGGCCACAAAGTCATCCCATCCAAATGGGTGGAAACAGACAAGAATGAGCATCTGAAGGGAACTGACCAGTATGTCGCGAAGATGAAGGCTCGGCTGGTGATATGTGGCAACTTCGAGGACGTGAGCTGAGAAGATGTGCGGCGCGATTCTCCAACGGCTGATGCGGAGTCGCACTGCCTGCTGGCGAGCTGGGCGGCATCCGAGTGCGTCCGCCTGAAGGGAAGTGACATTACGAATGCTTACTTCCAGGCCAAGCCGCTGACCCGAGTCATGCTGATGAGGCAGCCGGCAGGAGGTCTTGGAGACCCAGCTATCCCTGCAGAAGCGTGCCTGCTCTGTAGGGTGCCCATCTACGCTTCAATCGATGCTGGCCGCGGATTTTACTTGCGGATGGATTCGGAAGTGAAGTCTGCTGGAATGAAGGCTTCAAAAGTCATGCCAGCTCTGTACTATCACCAGGATGAGAACGGTGACCTGCATGCAATGCTGTGTACGCATGTCGACGATTTGTTGTTTGCCCACAAGCCCAGTGGAGCGAAGGTGATGGATGAGATCTTGGAAAATTCTCAGTCGGAAAGACTGAAGAAGGGAGCTTCCGCTACTGTGGAAGACGGTTCACTCAGCGTGAGGACTTCAGCATTGAGATCGACGCTGAGGAGAACACCAGAGGGATCAAACCAATTCTCATTGACAAGACCCGCAAGGGATCTGAGAAAGTCACTGAGAAAGAGCTCACGAGCTTACGCTCCGTTGTGGGATCGTTGGCATGGGTGGCACGATACTGTCGTGCTGACCTGGCGTATAAGGTCAATGAACTCCAGAAGCTTTGCAACGCGAAAGAAACAGTGTCAGACTTCAGGCTGGCAAACAAGGCCGTGAGTTGGCCCACCTGAACCAGAATTTGAAGCTGGTTTGCAAGTCAGGGTGGATCGACTGGAAGGATCTGGCGGTGGTCACCTACAGTGATGCTTCTTTCGCAAACGAGGAGGGATACAAGTCCCAGCAAGGCAGGGTTCATTACCTGACCACGGCAAAGAACTTGGAAGACAATGAGCACAATGTGCACATCATTGGGTATGCTTCCTCAACACTGAAGCGAGTATGCCGAGCTACTTTGCAGGCAGAAAGATACGATCTGCAAAATGGTGTGGAGCCTGGTGACAGGTTGAGGTGTGTTCTATTTGAGATGACTGGGAAACTCCAGTCAATGACCGACTGGCATGAGCAGTGCCAAAGATGTATGAAACACGTGTGGGTGTCCAATTGCATGAGGCTGGTCGAGCACCTGAACGCAGAAGTCCCGAAGCAAGTCCCTGACAAGCGGTTGGGGATCGAGCTCGCCGCTTTGAGACAAAGTCTCTGGACTGGAAACAGCCAGAGATCCAGCCAGGAGTATTCACCGCACGTTTGCTATCTCGTGCAAGTGTGGGAAACTGGCCGCAATTCAGTGAAGTGAGATGCTCACTGGGAATGCACGGAACACCAGAGTGGTGAACGAACCACCGGCTGCAAACGGCCCGAAATTGTATAGTGTAAACTGCGGTAGCAGACCAGTCAGCGGTAAATCGTGTAGATAAATAAGACGGGTGTGAATCTGTCCACTGAAGTGTGTGACAATACCACGTCTTTCCCGCTGCCTTGGTCCAAACCCCGACAACTTAGGGCCCTTGAGCTGTGGTTGCAAAAAAGGTCCCTAGCGCAATTCAAACTAGTATTCAGCTGGCTCTAAGGATAAGCATAGGTAATAGTTAGTAGGCGAAAGGAATTAGTACTTTATGCGTAAGTTTCATATGAGTAAGTTATGTTTAAGTAAATTATATCGGTAAATTTTGTAGGAGTAAATTAAATACGGTTACGTTTTGTATAAATAAGTTTTGTACGATGAAATTACAAATGACTTAAGTAAATAACAGTTTATATATATAATAATATTTATGTAACGGTTGAACGTCTCGGGTGCAGCGACTTTTGCTGGGCTTGAGCAAAGCCTTCTAGGTCAATTGGACTTGAATTGAAATGTTATGTGTGATGGTATGACACAGGGGTATGACCGGTCGGTGCATGTCTTATACCCTTTCTGTTGCGTCGACTGTCTTTCTAGTCTAAGAAAATCTATTAGACATGCTTATCTGCTTCATTTTTGTGAGTAGGGTCTTTGTCTGATTCACCATTTCGGCCTTTCCTACCTGCTTCGGCTTTTTGGGGCAATTGTTTGTCGGTTTGAAGCTGACCGACGGCCATCTCCCATCTCGTCCATCGCTGCAATCAAATCAGTAGCTTCTGCATCTACCACGACTGACACGCGATCTCCAATCGAAGGTGCCACTGGGGTTCCTTCTTGTTTCTTTTTGGCTGCTTTATCTGCTGCTCCACCAGAATTATCTGCAAGCCATGAGACCTCTTCGTTATCGTTTTCTTGTTGAAAACGCGATCGAAATTTTTTCGATTAATTGTGAACAGCTGTCTAAGTATCTGGTATCTCAGTCTCGTGCAAACGCTCATTACGAGGAACTCGACCAGAATTGATGTGGGAAATGTACCTGCATTTGTTCTTCAGGTGATAAATCACATCACGTCGAGTTGCCGGACTTCCCAATTGCACAGCTTTCAGCAAGTTCATCATGTCCCTAATTTCATTCTAAAGTTTTTTTGGGATGGTCATCTTGCGGAGATTGAATTTGAGGGCCTCTTCAAAGTACCTCTGAAACCGTCGACGGCATTTTCTGGAGCTGTCAACCTTCCAAGCGGGGCTTTGGAGCCTTTCTCGGCCGAAGGTGGCTTCAACGAAGCCTTCCACGCTGCTCTTACGGTGGTTCGAAGTTTTCAGCAAGGCACCCTCAAGCACCTTCAGGAATTTGCATACCATGGACCATCGTGGCAAAGTGACAGGGAAAGTTTCTTCAGCAAGTTTCAGAGATCGAGCTCAAGGCCAGCCGAAACACCATCCTGTGTGGATTCCAAGGACATTTGGTTGGTCAATGTGGCCACAGACTCAGATTAGAGTGGAAACCGTATGAGAACAACCACCTCGCCCGGCTGCATCCTCACCGGTGGGTTTGGACATTTTAATTTCGAGAAGGCACAGATACATTTTTTTTTGCCCACCGAAACAGCATTTGCGGCCTGGTCTCAGGTGCTGCAGAGGGGTTAGGGATAGCCGCATTCCCACGGCATGTGGTGAATGAAGCTGCGGAACTGAAAGTGTTTGCAAACCACAATGCAATTGTTGACATGGCATCTCGGGAAGGAGAAGTCGGACGACGTCGCCACCTAGATGGACGTTTCCTCTGGAGCCAACAACGAAACAATCGTGGTTTTCAACTACGCAGGGTGGGCACCATTTCAAACCCTGCTGACTGGGGACAAAAGACCCTGGAAGGCAACCGCATGAAATTTTTGTTGAACCTTTCGGGGTTTACCAATGACATGGAGGACTTGGGATACTACGAGTTGGTGGAAGAGATCCTGAACAAAGAAAACCAGGAAAAGATTCAGGTCATTCGAAAAAAATCCATACAGAAGTTTTGGAAATTGGACACAGCCGGTCCAGCACTGTGATGAATCAACTTGCAAAGCGGCTGATGAAGTTGACACTTGGTGCACTTCTGTTGGGAGGTGGAGAAGCCTTGGGTCAGAGCAGTGCCACGTGTTTGATTTCATCGGAGGCACCAACTACTTCTTTGACGGTTCCCATGTTAGTGACCATCAACTTTGTCCTGATGCTTGTGGTGATATTGCTTAAAAAAATTGCCTATAAGATATACAAAAGAGTCCAAGAGACCCAGGAAACAATGAAATGGATCAGAAGGTACCTTGATCGACATGCAGAACGCAGGATAATCAGGGCACAAGAGCAAGCCAGAACAGGGCTTTACTTGAATCTGCGGATGGTGAATCAGAACAGGAAGAAGCCAGTGAATTGAACTATAACGCGGAGGGTATAGAAGTCAGAGCCGAACCAGAGACCATGAACAGAACAGCTTTCATCCGAATGGTGCTTCATGAAGAAGGAGAGGAAGAAGAAGCAAAGATGGAAGATATCGAGATCGAACCTGAGCCTGGAAATGGACATGCAGGTGAAGATCATTGAATAGATCATCACTTGGAGAATGATGGGTATGACTGTAAATTTCCAATTAAAATTGAAAAGGAAGCTGAAGAAAGGATTTGGAAATGGATTACGGTTCTCTTTGCACCGTTAAGAGGGCCTTGATGAGGAAGGCTATGACGACTATCGTTTCCATCTTCTTGGTGAAGCCCATGGTATGGACCACTGCATGCCAAAGAAATTGACCAATTCCTCACCCTGAAGACCTCTTTGCGCAGCCTTTACTGCGACAAAATCTGGCTGAGGGCCGTGCAGGTGCCCAATCAGTCCTTCAGTGTGTTCATGGCTCCCTGGGTTGGTTTCTGGAGATTGGAAGCCAACTCCTTGACAAGACATGGAAAATCAGGCCTGTCCCATGCAATGTACAACAAGGTCCCCACTCCCTTTTTGTAGAGCTTGCCATCCTTCTTGCTCCGGACAGGAGTCTCGTCCAAGTCGATGTCACCATGATTGCGTCGACTCTCCACTCCACCAACCCTCTTCACCAAACCTTCCAAGTATTGCTGTTCACTCAAATCCGGGTCGATGTGCCCTTCTTCTCGATTTCTCTCGTCAGGGCACTGATCTTGTTGCCCTGCTGAATGGCAACCTTGTATTTCTTCCGCAAGAAATTTTTGTTGAAAGCCAAAAGAGTCTGGGGTTCCAGTCAGCGCCATGGCATTTACATGACGGAAGACCACCAGGCTGTTGTCCTGTTTGGTCCAAACCGCAGGAGCTTCTGGGCATTGCAAAAGGTCAGCCTCTGTCACGGTCTCCTTGACATTCTCAAAAAATTTTTCTGCTCCTTCTCGCTGATCTGCCAACATCTTCACCAAAATCCAGTCACGTCTCACACAAAGTTCCGTTGCCTGTTTGGCCTCCAAAACATAAGGAAAGAATCTTTGACACAGCCAAAAAAAAATCGAGCAACCAACCAAGCATGTCTTGTCCAAGAGTCTTCACGCTTTCTCCCATCCATCACAAGTTTTTTGGTGAGGATGTCCACTTGGCTGCACCAATCGAGTCAATTCCTCTTCAGCTGCCTTTGCTTCGACAGCCAAAAATTCATCAGATGAAACACAAGAGGTCGGACTGGGGAATCCTTGGCAATATCCCCCCCATCCTTCAAATATTTCACCTGCCACGACCATCCCCACCTGAGGATCTCCGGCTGGAAGTGTTCCTCAACCACCTCCAGTTAAAGATCTTGGCTTAGATGAACAGCTCATGGTTCCAGGTTCACCTCTTGGGGCTATTTTCCTTGGCTGAACACGTACTGCTTTTGAAGGATTTTCTTCCCCACCGGAATGTTCACGACGATTTTTTTGGGATCTCTCTACATCCTCAGTGAAGCGGTTGTCTTCGTTGGGACACAAAAAAAACCTGCAGCAAAGAGTCATTATCAATTGTTTGAGCTCCACCAGGAGTAGTGGGATCCGCGGCAGCTTGGTCTTCTCGACCTTTGTCAGAAAAAGGTTGCCTTCATGCGTATTTAGCCATGGAAAACGTTGCGCAGAGCTGTTCTTGTAATGCATGGAGTTTGTGACGACAAAAAAAAAGAGTCCTCCTTTCAACTGACAAATGCCATCAAGGAGTAATCACTAAGTTCTGCATTAAGCTTCTCTGATCTCTCATGTTCTTCCAGGCTAAGGTCAATGAAATCCAAAGGCTTCTCTGAGCGCTCGGTTTTGACTACGTTGTTCTTGAAATCGTCCTGAGCAAAGAAAAGCCAAGACCGGAAATTCAACCTCCAATCTTACCACTGTCGAATTTCACCTGGCTGTCGAACCACCCTCGCTGCATTTCCAGACCGATCTTTACCTTCTCCAGCTAGCTTCTCTTTCGGCACCCTGGCCATCGCCATCATTGCATTGGCCTGAGCTTGGGCCGTCTCCATCATATCCATCACTCCAGGCTGTTGCACCGGAAAGGGTCATCATCGGCCTCAGTTCCAGGAGTCGCCGTTGTCGATTGGATGCCCAAGTCTCGATCAGCGTGTGGCCTCACTTGGTCCCCCAAAATCACAAGGCTCCTATACCATGCAACGGCTGAACATCCCGGGTGCAGCGGTTTTTTTAGTAGGCTTGAGAAAAACCTTCCAGGTAAATTAAAGTTGAATTAAAATATCATGTGAAATGGTAAGACACAGGGTCAGAACTGGTCGGTATATATCTTACACAAAAAAAAAAAAAATAAATAAAAAAATCTTTTATATCTAAAAATTATATTAATTAATTTATTTTCAGTTAAATGGAATTTAGGTAAATGAAATTAGAAGAAAATATATAGTTTATAAATTATAAATATTTCATTAAATTATTCAGGAAAAAAATATACCAAAAAAAAATATTTTAATAATTTGTAATTCAGTAGTGTGTATAGGGTTGCATTGTATATAAGTAAATGATATGTAGAATTTTATCTTAATCAATTAAAATCAATAAGCTGTATTTAAACAAAAAAAAAATAGACAATTTTAGGTCAATAATTTTTTTTTTGTCGAAATTATGTAAAGTATAAAAAAGAGGTGGACGAAAGCAAGAGTGGGACAAGCGAATAAAATATACCATAAATTTTCAAGAATCCCATACAAAAATAAAATAAAAAATACGTCTTTTAGGCATCGAAAAATAAAGAAAAATCAATTCCTTAGAATTCAGTAGATTTCAAAAAAAGAAATATCAGAATCCGCCGACCCCGGCCATGCACAGGCCGGGGCGGCGCCTAGGACCAGCGGAGGTATGGAACCTGCTTTGTCACGGCCATGACCCTCACCATGTCCAAGCTTGTTCCAGTAATAGAATAAATGCTTCTTTTTGTGTTTAACCCGCTCGGCAGGTCCATCCAAAGCAAATCTTACCTTTCCAACGTCAAACCACCCCCCGCACGCCCTTCCAAGGCAACTCTTCCGCAAAACACCAGCGGCCAAACACCACGGCCATGTTTTTTTAAGGCCGTTCAAGCCGGCCGTTTGCCCGCCCCCAAATCCCTGAAATGCTTCCGACCCTTCAACTGCTTCTTCCGCAAACCTTTCCAAAGCCAATCTCGCCCCCCGCAAGCCCATCCAAGGCAACTCTTCCGCTAAACACCAGCGGCCAAATACGACGGCCATCTGCTTTTAAAGGCGTTCAAGCCTGCCGTTTGCCCGCCCCCAAACCCCTAAAATGCTTCAAATGCTTCCCCAGACCTTTCCAAAGCCAATCTCGCCCCCGCAGGCCCATCCAAGACAATTTTTCGCCAAATTCCAGCCGCCAAACACTACGGCCATCTACTTGTAATTAAAGGCATTCTAGCCTGCCGTTTGCCCGTCCCCAAACCCCTAAAATGCTTCAAATAATTCCGCAAGCCTTTCCAAAGGTATCCAAGGCCACTCTTCCTCATCATCAGCGGCCAAATATCACGGGCATCTGCCTTTAAGGGCGTTCAAGCCTGCCGTTTGTCCGCCCCCCCAAACCCTTGCAATGCTTCCGAACCCAAAATGCTTCCACAAGCCTTTCCAAAGCCAACCTTGCCCCCCGTATGTCCATCCAAGGCAATTCTTCCGCTAAACACCCGTTAGCCCGCCCCCAAACCCCAAAAATGCTTCAAATCCTTCCGCAGGCCTTTCCAAATGCAATTTCGTCCCCCCGCAGGCACATCCCAGGCCATTCTTCCGCGTAACAGCAGCGGCCAAATATCTTTCCAACGCGAATTCTCCCCGCAGGCCCATCAAAGGCAACTCTTCGGCTAAACACCAGCGGCCAAAAACTACGGCCATCTGCTCTTAAGGGCTTTCAAGCCTGCCGTTTGCCCGCCCCCAAACCCCTACAATGCTTCAAATGCTTCCGCAGGTCTTTCCAAAGCCAATTTCGTCTCTTGCAGGCCCATCCAAGGCCACTTTTCCCTTCCGCTAAACACCAGCGGCCAAACACCACGGCCATGTGCTTTTAAAGGCGTTCAAGCCTGCCGTTTGCCCGCCCCCAAACCCCTGAAATGCTTCCGACCCATAAAATGTTTCCGCAAGCCTTTCCAAAGCCAATCTCGCCCCCCGCATGCCCATCAAAGCCAACTCTTCCACTCAACACCAGCGGCCAAACACTACGGCCATCTGCTTTTAAGGGCGTTCAAGCCTGCCGTTTGCCCGCCCCGAAACCCCTGCAATGCTTCAAATGCTTCCGCAGGTCTTTCCAAAGCCAATCTCGTTTCTCGCAAGCCCATCCAAAGCAACTCTTCCGCTAAACACAAGCGGCCAAACACCACGGCCATCTGCTTTTAAAGATTGGGATGGGGGCAAAATTATGGAGGTCAAGGTTAAACCACTAAATTCGACGGTCATTAAATTATTGGTCATTAGTTTTGATATTTCCCTGTACATCGGTATTGTGGTCATTTACGGTTGAATTTTTCCACCAAAGGTGCACCGATATTTCCGTTCGCAGCTGTAGCGAAGTACTTTTGGGTTCGTGTAGCTTCACCCCGTCCGGATTTCCGCTTGCCATCCTCCCCCATAAAAGGAGGGGTCGGCGGCACCAAGGCGTTAGCATTGGAAAAGATTTAAGGGCAGGGTCGGTAAAACCATCTGCTGGGTACTATTCATGCGTACGAAGCCACCTCCGAAGCCACGTCCTTTAAAGTACTTACAAAGCCTAAAATAATCTTACTGCGGTCTAAGACTTGGAAGACCTGGTAAATTCATCAGCTGGGTGTCATTTAAGCGAATCTTTGAATTTCAAAATCAAGTATTTCTGTATTATTTTTTTTTGATTGGAGCATTGGTTTCATTTCTGAATAATTTCTGATCCAATACCTGTCTTGCTCCAAAAACGAAAGTACTTCCTTCAAAAAGAAATTAATGTTTTCAAACATAGCGAGAAGCGGGCCATTTCTCAGGATATGACAAAAATTATGGTGAATTTGATGTTTGGAACTTCAGGCTAGGAATGGACCAGAATTTTCAGAAACGGACTGGTCAATATTGCCAGCCGGTAGTGAAAATGGATGGGCATCCCTTGACTCCGAGTTTCCGGCAACTCCTAGCAGCGGGCCTTATTCAGCAGAATGCCCATCACACTACTCCGCATGTGAACTGCTTTTCACCTCCATGTTTCTAACAACCAAAGACAATCAATCCATCACCTTGTGACAAGCGAGTCTTCATCATTGTGCTTGGGCGCGGGAAACAGGAGGTTGCATATTTTGCAGTTCACTGTTGAAAGTTGAAAGCTAAAGATGCAAGAAAATGCACCTCATCTCTGTGCTCGGCACAGTCAGCAAGATTTGACAGCGCCAATGTCGAAGAAAAACCAACAAATTGAAGAGAGAACCTTTGAAACACCATAGACAAAGCCAAAGACTGTCCCTGGCTATGCTGCTGTTGTTGTGCTTCGATATTGGCTTTGAGCCAAACTTTGAGCCAAACCTACAATTCTGGACACCGCCACAGTGCGCACGCCCAATGTCCTAGTGGTTGTCATTGCGGGCTCTGTGCGATGAGAATCAGTGGCTTCATGGTGGCTCCAAGGATGGCTCCTTTGTGACAAGCTGCTACAAATCTGTTGACTGTAGAGAAGATGAGGATGATGAAGGTGATCTTGACGAAGAACATGCTAACTACAATGATGATGACGACCACTATGACAACGAAAGCCGGATTCTGGAGAATAGGACAATGCCTACAACAACAAGGAAAAGTATGATGCCATAGAGATGAAGCTGAGAAAAAGGAATAACAAAAACAACAATTTGAATAATACCAATTACTAACAATGAATGACAATTAATACCAATTAACCATGATCAATACAACAATGATAATAATGTCATGTGACCAAAATGATGACCGGATGTTGGGGCCTTCACTTGGAGCCAGAATTACAAGGAGCTACCTACGCCTCCTTAGGAAGCATCGCCGCATATTCGTTCACAGGTAATTCCACTGCTGGCGCACCTTGGTGAAATGCGCACAAAGAAGGGGCAGTCTCTCAGTTCATCTCAGTTCATCTCAGTTCATCATACTGAATACCCAGTTCCTAGTTGTCATCTGATCAAGTTCTGAAGTTCTGGGCTGGTGAGGTGATGCTTGCTGGAGGCTGACCTGGCCAAGATACGTCGGGTAAAGCAATAGTTGATCACCTCGAGGACGATTGCGACCAACAACATCGCCTGGCGCACGGCAGAAATATTGGTCTCCTATCACAGAAGTATTTTTTAGCTCGTAGAATCAAATTCCTTACACATCACCAAAGTCTGGAAATTCTTGGAGCACGACAAGTTCCTTGGCGCAAGAGTTTTCCATTCTTTCCTCCCTTCTTCCATTGTGTGGTGTCCGGACAGGAATGCCGTTTTACTTGTCAAAATGGTCATGTGCTTATGCAACATCAAGTCATTACTATGAGAGCAAAGAGCAGCACACTCGAAGCCTTCAAGATCGAAAAGTCCGTCTCCCGAGCTGCCACCGTGAAGGTGTAGGTGACCACCTCGGCATGTCCCGATGATTGGAAGGCGTTAGTACGGCTGTGCAAGTGACGGTCCATGAAACGTATCCAACACTTAGACACGCCAATGAATTGTGTGGCCAGGTTTGCAGCTTGAAAGGATGCAGAGAGGTATGAGTGGGTCATACCAGTCAAACCCCAAACATGGAAAAGATAGATCCAGCAGTCCAAATCCTTTGTAGCCCAAACCACACAAACCACCAGAGAAAGGAAGGTCCTCTAAAGAAAGGTCTCCTCATCCTTTCAAGCCCAGACACCAAAGAAACCGCATTGCAAATGTTCTTCACCAGAGAATCAAAGTGCTTCACACAAAGGCTACAGATCCTTGGATGACCATCAACGCGAAGTAAATTTCAAGTTGTCAAAAAATGCAAGGTACTGTGCCACAAGAGTTCAACGCAACTCTCACGGGATTTGCGACAACTAGTGGCAACTTCTGATGCCATTTCCATGATTCACCCATGACTCACCCATGATTCACTCATGTGATTCACCGATTCCACAGTAGTTTGGATTCTTGCCGCATAGGATCCACTCGCGCCAGCAGTACATGGCGGCCACTGCCATCGTCCGACGGGTCCAAGATCCATCAGGCCCACCTGAGGAGATGCGATCCACGATGCTGGGGTTGCACTGGGTTGCAATGGGTTGCAATGGGTTTGGGTTTGCACTTATTAACAATCTGTGACAAACCCAAAGTGCCATTGTTTATCGCCATATGTCTTGAAAATGCAAACTTTAATGGCAAAGATCCATTTCCGTGAGCCTGGAAAACTGAAAGTCACGATCTACTTTGCGATTCGATGATGGGCATACAAGCACGAGCGTTTGGAAAAAGCTTCTGAATACCGCATCGTGTTGACAAGTGTGGCTTGTCACTACATATCCACTGCTGGTCATGGCTCTCCTGAGTTCCAAATGCAGGATCAGTTTGTTCCGTTGTTCCCCTTGCCCCCAAGGTTTATCAAAAGGATGGTGGGTTGTGCTGATCCAAACGTCACATTGGCAGCTTCTCCCCCAAGACCGAGGAGCTGAAGAAATGGGTTGGATCTTCGTGCTGCACGAGGCAAATCACGAGATATCCTGTCGATGCTGCGATAATGCTACTGAAGGACACCTGCAAGCGCTTGAGGCTTGAGACGATGCGATTGCCTATGGCTTGCCGCCCTTTCTGCTTGTACAGTGTCTGTACGTCGAGAACTCACAATTCCAAGCTGTTCAATATCCAAACCTTAACTGGCACATCCCAGTAATGGGCTCTGTAACAAGTGTTCCGCGACTCTGCAGACCCTGTGGCTTTTGCAAAATGTACTCCGTGGCTCTCCAATTCTCTTCTATATATGTGCAATATCCGTTTTTTCTTCAAAGTAGCGTGTAGCAGCTTGTCTGATTTGCATGAAAAAATCCGGGTTCTTTCCTCTCTCTAGCAAAGATGGTTGGACTAAATGACTAAATTCATGTGACCCCTGCTGACCCTTTACCCCTTGGCCATCCTTGGCCATCCTTGGCCTGCGTCATCTGCACGTGCAATCTCATAGGCTGAGCTCCACTGGATTTGAAGCAGGTCTCAACATAGACCTCGGGCACAGTCGGGCTGCTTGGGTGGATCACCTCAAGGGTCAATAGCTTTACTCCAAGCAAACATATGAACATACACGTGAACACAAATGAAGGTAAATGAATACAAGTGAATTAGGGTCTCAGTGTCTCAAATGGCTTTTTCTTGGCTGTATGTGCTGAGACTTGGGTTGGACTATTCCTTGTCCATTCCAGAATCGACGTGAGCGTCATAAGCATTACTTTGCCTCATCGTTCTCAGCATCATCCCACAGGACATGGTCTTCGGGCACCAAAAAATGCCGAACACATGCAGAACTGCAGAACATATTGCCATCCCGGCCCATCCCGGCCATCCCGGCCATCCAATCACCCTCTTGCCAGCCCAGTGGCGCTACAAAGCACTGACAGTGTCACCTGTGGCGCGCGAATTTATCGTCGTCTTCCACATTGCGTACCAGAAAAATCTGCACGACATACCAACAAACATTCAACAAGTAGTTGACATGAGCTTCTTGATGGGCTGATGATGGATTCAATGAAATGGTGACCCTATGCTACCAAATGACCGTGCGGATTTGTGCAGCTTGTGATCTCATTGGGATTTTGAAGTCTTCTACGATCCAACTCTGGCTATCGAGGCGATCTGGCTGTCCCCGCCTTCGTCAAAGCAAAGATGCCTCCCAGGACGTGCTCCTCCAAAGAATTCCCGGTTTTCCATCACATTTCGTGAAGGTTTCTTGAGATGACACGAGTCACCAAACCATGACTCTTCACCTGAGATTCGTTTGAGAGAAGCTCTTTGACTGCAAACTTACGGGATCGCTCTGCTACATGAGTCAAAGACTGGTTCAAATCACACCGAGATGTTGTGACGCTACACGACGCTACATGGCGCTTCATCGGAAAGTGAACCGTCAGCACTTCATACATTCTTCATACATTCCATGCATCATGACGCATCGCTTTAGGCATCGCTTCGGCCCCTCAGAGCTCCCACTTCAACATACTTCAACGGCTCCTCTGGTTCGGGTGCATGAAAGCGATCGACCGTCAGCCACGTATCCTGTGCCGTTTATCACGAAACAGAGACGTGACACTCTGTCGCACTGTAGCACTTCCAAATTGCAACAAGTGATAGCTTGTTGGTCACCAATCTGCGCCTGCCCCAGCAATAAAACTATATCCAATTCTTTGCATGCTACCATTGCCACTGTGCAGATTCAGTACCAAACGCATTTTGCTGCCCTTCTCCAAATCGACATTGTTCCATCGAAAGAACTCACACCACTTTCCTTTTGCAGGATCTGTGATGGTCAATATGCCAGGTGTAAGGGTTGATCTTGGCCCTTCTGGCCTGTCGCAAGCGCCACTCAAACAGACGCTCTGAGTTGGGCCGCGAATCATCCGGTACCATGCCTCGGGGCAGAGCAGCTAAGCAATCCAATGCCAATTGATGTCCTTGGCCTACTTTCTCTAAGCAAAATGTAAGGTTCCAATGGAACTTTTGAGAGTTTTGGTTCTTTTTTGAATACTCGTGATAGATGTGAGTACGCATCTACGATCATCTACGTATATATACTTGTATACACCTTGCCAGCTAGGATGAAGAGGATCAGGCGAGGCATTGGTCACGTCATATTTTCAGCTTTCCGCAGCCGAGAATCAGTATGCCATGCAAATCAAAGATAAACACGCCAAGATTCCTCAGCCATTTCAGTTGCCGCAAGATTCAAACATTTCTACTTTGCGGCTTTCAGCTCTCGTTTAGCGGTTCCAAGGTGGTGCAAACATCTGGCAAGTGGACTGTCTAGACGATCTTGCCATCCCTTGACGTGGAAACCTTTCCATCTCAACAACATACTCTGGCTTGCAAAGACCGAAGAAAACACGAATCAATTTGCCCATGGAAGGCAAGAACTGAAGTCCCACAAACCAACGACTTCAGTGACTTCAGTCATTTTGGGCCGTGCGACTGTGTGCGACTGTGCGACCTCTGCTTCAGTTCCTCAAATCATTCCAAGTTGAGACAAGTTTCCCCACTGCAAGCCCGTCTGCCAAGCGCCGCAAATCACCCATCCAGCGGCTGCACTGGAGAGCAAACGCCCCTGGCAGATGCATCCGCGCGTTAATAGTATAACACAATTTGCCTGGCCTGTTCTTTGCTAACTTTGGATCGTTTTGGATATCTGGGCTCTCTTTGAACTTCCATAAGACTGACTTCAAACCATGATTCCCCATGCACAACTGGACACGGATTGTGTCCAGTTCTGTCTGCTCAATCTTTGGAACTCCTGGATTTGGCTTTCAGAGACTTTGATTTGCAAACGACCTACAAAGTAATAGGGGTACCCTTCCCCACTTGTCTACAACACCACCATTCAAGATTTCACTCCAGAATCACGGATCCTGAGTGATCCCTCCTTTCCTCCTTACCAGACTATCAACATCCAATTCAGTTCCATTTCAGTTCCATTTCTGTTTCTTGGGCACATTGAAACACTCGCCCTGCGCCTGTGACAACACGCCGTAGGTCGCCGGATCGATCCTGGCCACAGCCAGGACCTCGCAGACATCTGCCATGGCCCAACCAATGCCCGCAGGAGCGAAAATGATGATGTGCTTCAGGTCGAAGCACTGCCTGCCGTGCGTTGTGATTTCCCTAGAGAAAAACATTCCTACAGGTCCTACAGTGACTCAAGCAGACTCAAACAGACTCAAACACTTCAGAAAAGGTTGCTACACATGTTTCTTCTGGATCTTTTCCTTGTTACACATTGAAACCATATCGCCCGCTGGCCTCACATGTTTCAATCCGCCCGAAGCAAAAGAGAGGGAGAGGCCCACACAACAAATGAGGAGCCAAGAGGCCTTGCAAGTGCGGCAGGTGGGCCAGGTGGGGCAGGGACCAGGAGTGGTCAGATCGTTCAGGATGAGCCAAATGTGGATGAAGCTGTTAAGTAACGAACTATACAGTTGGTTTTACCAACTTCTCAATTTTTAGTGGAATTGGCTTTGAACAAAATCGGAGGGGTTTCTATCATTGCAGCCACTTCCGGTGGTGAACTTGGTAAACCAAAGATTTCAAATCATCAAAGTGTGGGCCACAGTCCACAGTATCAGTACCAGGCCTAAATTTGCAATTGTGGTCTCCAAACAGACTGACTGCAAATCACTGTCAACTTTTCATAGCATGTTTGCATATGGCCATTTAACCTAGGAATCATAGAAACTTCAACCTCTGTGACATAACGAGAGAACTGGCAACCAGGGCACCACAATGACAGAGCCTTCCTTGAACGGCCGGCCTTTGATGGGCAAGCCATCCTTCGGACAACACAAGTGGCTCACCCATGTGTACTGATGGATGACATCTCAAAAGATACATGCATCGCTGCATCCCTTGTGATGGGATTCACATGGATTCATGGGGGTTGTCTTTTGAAATCAAGATTGAATGATGTCACACGATGTCCCAATCTTATGAGCATGGTGTAAGGATGTTTGCAGCGAAGATCAAACCGCGATTGCGAACGGACTTCACATTGTGATGACATGGACGTCCTCGCCATGACCGACCACCTTTGCCCAGGAAACAGTCAATGGACAAGCTGCGTAGGTGGCCACCTGGGTCGAGAAAGAGAATCGTCTGAACCGTCCGAAATCTCGGAGTAAAATCTCGAGAAGATTCAAAGGACCACAATTCCCGTGAAATTCTGCAAGACTTTCACCTTTCGATTTCTTCCTGGAATCCTACCTTCAAGGCTGCGGCCAAGGAACCACCAACATCAGCACCAGATATTGGATGGCTTGGCCAAGATGCGTTTGCAATCGATTCCAAATCTTTGGCGCTTTTGCCTAAGGCTCAGCTCGGATCGGATGACTTTCCAAGTTTCCCATCTTTGGATCTGCAGCCACCATGGTCACCATACACCAATTGACAAAGACTTTGTCTAGCTGAACTTGAACTGGGGTCATGGACGCCTTCCTCAACTGGAAACGGGCGCCACTTCAATCTATAAACAAATCTTTGCGATGAACAAGATCGAACAAGCCTTCCAACCTGTTGCTGGGGAACCTCCAGATGTTCTTTCTCAGCATGAAGGCAAACGTTGATTTAGGTCAATTGTGCGCCATAAAAAATGGCTGGGTTTACTTAGATCTCCAGTGACTACCTCAATAACTTTGATATGATCCACTGCTGGGATGGCTGGTGATCTCTTATCGGGTCTTATTATGGTCTTATCGTTTGTGAAGGTCCCGAGAAGTTGTGATGGCAAAGAAAGATATGGACATATCTGCTGCAGTGTCCGCGTCCCAACTGAGCCAAGGCACCTTCAGGTCTTTTTCCACCTCCACACTCAACATCCATATCCTCCTGAGACGAGGACAGGGATCAGCTTGTGTTTGTCGCTGTGCTGAAAAGAGCTATGAAGGCAGTCGTGTCACACAAACCCATCTGATCCTTTTCCGGATTCTCTTGCCATTCCCGATTCTTGCTCCATACCCAGCACACTTAGATTCTTGAGAACTAACTCATCATCAAAATCCTTGAATCTAAGCAGTCAAAAGGAGTCAGTGGAAACAAGACCAGAGATGACCAGAGTTGCATATGTCCTTATTTGACCCCAACAGAAGCTATGGCGCTACGGCGCTATGGCGCCTGTCTGGTTCGGGGGGCTTGATGGTGGGCCATGAGGAACAGCGGATGAAACCTTTGGGCGGTTGATCCGCCATGGTCACCTGGCCAAAACCGGGACTCAGAAGACCTGTGCATTACACCCACCAATGAGAAGGAATCCAATTCCATTCAATTCCATTCAATTCCTAATCCAGTACTAATCAGTCACCTTTCCAAGGGAATCTTCACCCTGACACAACCTTTGCCACCGTGGTTGTTTCAATCCCCCAGGTCCACATCATAGTTCCATTTTGAAAGGTCACCGTCATCACCACATTTCAACAGCAGGCCATTCATTCCTTGAGACTTCTGTGTGTGAAAAATGTCCAAATCAGGAAAAAAAATCAACACCAGCAGAAAGAAATCCGGGACTTCATCAAAAATTGGCTTTCTGTTGCAGGGCCTCGCCCTGTGCTCCGCTGGCAAGGCCAGTCCGCCATTGCAGATTCCTGCTAGCAGCGGTGACGGCACAGCAATGGTGGGAAGTTGCCTTACGGCATCTGACGGAATCTTGCGGAATCTTACGGAATCTTACAGCTCTACCTCCCGTGGTCGTATGATTGCGTGGATTGACCAGTTCACGAACCTGAAGGGACCGCAAAACAAAGGATCGGAGACCCCGAAAAGGTGCTGCTGATGACATGTAACATAATGTAACATGGTCAAACACACCACCATGCAACACACCGTAACTCTCCTATGTCGATACTCCATCAACGCTCCGGCATCATCCACGCCGTCCAGAATCAAAGCGGACTTTGTGAGAAGGTCCCACAAAGCCGTGTTGTCCTTGGTTCCCAGTGGTTCCCCAGTGGTTCTAGGTGGAGGCCACGCGGTTCCAGCTGTGTTCCAGCTGTGTTCCAGCTGTGTTCCAGCGGCCAATCGATATTGGTCTCTGGAAGGTCAGTTCTTGGAACTGATCTCTTGTGAAACAGCGCTTAATCTCCAGATTCGATTCTTACTTGATCCAAACTCCAGCTGCAAAGAGGTCCTTCGGTTGTGCTTCCCAGACTTTCGACACTTTTTCGAAACTCTTCCCGACTAAAGACTTTTGAAAGTCTTTCGAAAGCTTCGTGGAGCTTCGGCGCAGAGGTCTTGGTCACGTTTGCGCTCCATGACACCAAGGCTCGCTGTAGACAACTTGAGAAGACTTGCTGACGGTACGTGATACCTGGCAACACGAAACGCTTTGGGAAAACGCTCTGGAAACTGTCCTGTTGAATTATGCAACGGAACCTATTCTCTTGAATAAAGTGTACTGGATTCATCACGCATTCATCCCGTAAACACATGTTTCACCAGAAACCAATCACTAGGCCACAGGAGGCCACAGGAGGCCACAGGAGGCCACCGGGGAATGTTCCTGCCTGCTCTGAGTCAAGTCTGGGGCGGCCATTTCGTGCCCAACCTGACACCGAGGATGTTATGGACACTGAGTTCTCTTTGGTCGGTTGCAACTGCACTTTTGAGCATCTCAAAAGCTGAGTCATCAAAAACCCATCAAACACGTTCAGGAAGGTAAAGTGGTATGATTCAAGGATTCTGCGAGAAATTCCAATGGTTCTGATGGAGCCTTGGGCGTGAATTCATGATCCAGTTGCGCCACTGAGTATAGGTGCTATCATCACATAGTCATGGAATACTATAAATAATAGCCATAAATTTGAGAATCGCTCTTATCAACCTACTCAGGTTTGGAAAAGAAACAACGTCCTTTCAATGGATTGAAAATACTTGGAGCCATCGGTTTCACTCCAAGCTTCTTCCTGGGAACACTTAAAGAGGTACGTATATATGATGTATATATATATATATACATATACATACATAAATTGTAAAAAGAGGTCAGCATCGTGCCTACCAGGTCGTCAGACGTCGACATGGCAAGGCTGGCACAGCTGGGAGATGTACACCGGGCTTACCGTGCTTGCCTTGACAAATCCACCTGTGATCTTTGGATTCAAATCCCACAAGACGAGACAAACAAATAATTGCTCAAATTAAAAGTTCACTTTGAAGGTTGTGCTAGGTTATACTAGGTTGTACCATCTGCGAGATCACCAGTTTCAAATATTCCCCATCAACCATGCACACGAGTGCAGGATTGGTTCGTGGAGGGCGAAGTCTTGTGATCTCTTGTGATCTCTTTTGATCTTTTTTGGCTCCTGCAAAGCTCTTCTTCAACATTTGAAAGGCATGCGGATTTGATGCTTTGTCCGCAGAAAACAACGCTTGAACCAAAATCCGCCCGGAGCCAAGGTGGGGATCCTCATGTGCGGTCACCAGCCTGATCCATTTACAAATTGTGAACTTCAGCACCCCCCAGTGATGCTCGTGAGGACTCCCTGTATCTGGCAACTGGTGTCCATTGCTTGGCTGTTTGAGGATTGACTCAACCAACATGATTCATAGTGATGCCAAACCTTGCCAAACCTTGCCCATTCTGCATGTTCNTAGAGAAATCAGATCCTTGAAGCGACAGGATGGGAATGGAACTTACAACGTGAAACAAACACCTCACAGTAGGAGCACGGAAGGTATTGAAATTGTGGCCATGGGGACTCACCCGAAGACATGGAACCTTTGAATCACTGTGGTGCTTCAGTCCATCCAAAGAAAAACTCCAGGCCACAATATTTGCAACCGGTTCGCTGTGGACATGCTGCACCTGCCTTGCCAAACATGGCAAAGTCTTCAGAACTCTGCAGGGTTTGTCCGGGTTTCCTGCAAAAGGAGGATGCTTGCAGTGAGGCCCTGCAAGAACNCACCTGCCTTGCCAAACATGGCAAAGTCTTCAGAACTCTGCAGGGTTTGTCCGGGTTTCCTGCAAAAGGAGGATGCTTGCAGTGAGGCCCTGCAAGAACCTGCGAATCGTGGTCTCCCGAGGAGTTCTTGTTCCAAGCTGATGGTCCAAGACAAGTGGAGCAAANAAGGAGGATGCTTGCAGTGAGGCCCTGCAAGAACCTGCGAATCGTGGTCTCCCGAGGAGTTCTTGTTCCAAGCTGATGGTCCAAGACAAGTGGAGCAAACCCAAACGATTTCTTGAAGGACGTCGATAATACGTGATAATACAGAAGTAACTTACACCTTCAGAAGTGCCCAGTTCACCTCGGGGCTCTCACCGCATCTGTTGAGAAACAGGCTCTACTCTTTTTCACTGAGGGCATTATATTATACAGCCAGGAAATCAATCATCCAAACCGACCGCTTCTGGGAAGGTGGTGAAAAGAAAGAACTGCCCCTGACACGTGCGACTAAATCCGCACGTCGCGGTAATCATCCTACACAGCTTTGGTCACAGCGAGAAGCTCTGCAGCAAGTTCTGCTTGCGTCTCACCAGCGCCATGGCAGACATCATACACGCAATCTTCAAAGAAATGCGTGTTCTCAATGCCATGCGCCTCTCCCAAATGCTTGGAACAAGTCTCTTTCGCCCGACCTTTTTCAGCATCACTGCAGCCTTGCAATTGCAACACGGCAGCGGATGTTCCATGTGTGTCAACTAGCTGAAAGTACGAGGCGGCTTGTTCACTTCCTCCGAGCTCTTGCCACTTGCCATCCATGCTGAATTCAGAGTCTGTCGATGTCTGCAGCGTGGACAGCGACTTTCGTGCGACCTTCAACTCACCATCCACAAACTGCTGGTCGCTCTGGCGTTTCATTGAGATCTGGACGTTCATGTTGTGACTTGCTCTGCAACTGAGACTCATGACTGCTATATCCGACTTGCCATTCTTGGTGTTCATGTTGAAGTGCACACGGTTGGGAAAGCCATGGCCGCCATGGCCACGAGGACCGGTCACGGTGCTGAGGTCAAAGCCTGTCACGTACTCGTTACCATCTGGGACGGAGATGAGCTCTGCATTGTCTACCACTTTCCAGTCTTTGTTTCCTTTCCGTGCTTTCCACTTGCAGTCCTGGGAAGTGATCTCAAGCACTTGTCGCATGGATCCTCCTGTTTTGTCGATGAGAAGCAAGCCCTTGGTGAAGGACTGGTGGCCTGAATAATGCGCATACACTTGCCAATCGACTTGGGCCTTCTTGGTTCCGGCCACCTCTTCTGAACGCAAGTCCGTCTCGAGGCCTGAGAAGTGCCACAGAGAAAAGGTGCCCTGGCTGAGAAGAGTGTAGTGCTTGCCATCCAAAGTAGTGATGTGGGGGTCGCCAGTAATCCCCGCCCCTAATACGTACAGGACCGACCCGATTTGAGCGGGGTCTTGATTGATGGGGCCGGGGGGGGGACAGCACGAGCATTCTTCACCGGGCACATTCTCAATGTAAACAAATCCAAGAAGGCCCGGAATGTTTCCGCAGAAGTTGGCACAATTCTCCGGACTAGGGGATTCTATTAGAGGCAAAGCGCCGGCGCATGTGCATCCGGGATCGGGTCCGCACACGATGCCGTAGCCAGCAACAGGTTGCTCCTCCTTGACCAAGAGCTGTCGCTCGTTGCTTTTCTGCAACAAGCAGCCATCCTCGACAGGCTCGAGCTCAGCTGCGACGGGGCTCACACTCACCAAGAGCGAGAGTGCAACCATGGCCGACATGGCCAACATGGCGAGATGTCTGAAATGACGAGTGCGTCGAATCAAATTGGTGTTTGGGCAGGGTGTCTTTAGCCAATGGCGTTGCATGGGCAACCAATGCTAGTTTTTCCGACGCGCAAACTTGTGCACAACTTTGTGGCAACACATGGATCAAAGCTTTCGATGCACAGCAGCCGCAACGAAGAACACCACCTCAGGCACGGACGCCAAGGATCGGCCTCCACCTGGAATGTAGACCACTATGCTGTGTTCGAAACCAAAAAATATATATCATGTGTGTGTGTGTGTCTGATACATGTATGTGTGTATTTACTTGTATGATTGTTTATTCAATTATGTTGATTGAAAAGTCCAACCCAATGCCAAAAGCTTCAAATTTAGCTCACCCTCGCCACAGAAAGCATTGTATTATGAGCAAGGTCACAGCAACAAGCAGGCACACACACAAAGCAACCTAGTTCGCAAGTCCTCACAACTGTTTTCAACATGTTCTGCATACTGAGACACACTTATCGCCAAGTAGGCAAGGAACGAAGTTTGGGAAGTGACGCTAAGAAACTGAAGCAGGAAAAACTATCAACACAAATAGTACGTTAAAGGTGCGTTGGAAACTTTGCAAGCAACTGTTTGTATGTGTACATCGAATTCAATAGATCATGATTTACGGAGTTGCCGAGGTATGTCAAAACCTTGGACGGAGAATGTGGTATTCCCAGCAAAACTGATAGGAAACCCCAGACCAAACATCTGATTTCCACCACCCAATTCCTGGAAGCCACAGCGGAACCCAGACCAAAACCTCGACCAAAACCTCCGGAACAATCATAGAGGGCGAAGTCACCCCGACTGATCCAAAATCTTGCGTTTAGTTGGGGGGAACCTACCGGGAAAGTCGCCCCAACATGCGTTCAGTTGCGGTGGA
>BGPT01002689.1:64138-105013 GCA_003297045.1 Symbiodinium sp. clade C Y103 | reverse complement strand
GATTCATCTACTTAGGTTGCTTTTAGTGATCCTTACTGTATAGATCTGTTGCTGGCCTCGTTCGGGCCTCGTTTTGGCCTCGTTTTGGCCTCGTTTTTGGCCTCGTTTTTTGACATCGTTTTGGAATTAGATGCGCTTTAGACCAAAAGAGATATCTTACTAAAACGTACATGAATCATGCGTTCACATGGTGTTTTGATATCGAAATATGTTGTTTTCTTAACCATTTTCCCTAGTTTGACACCATTGGGGTGACTTGCGTTCTCATAGTGTTTTGTAGGTTTGGGATCATAGATTTTTTGAACTTTTGCATGTTCGTGCTGCGTTTACAATGGGCGAAGAAGATGGGGTGACTTTTCCTGGCAGTTNTGAACTTTTGCATGTTCGTGCTGCGTTTACAATGGGCGAAGAAGATGGGGTGACTTTTCCTGGCAGTTGGGGGGCGTAGTTCCATGCGGGAATGAGAGTCGAGTGCAACGTTGGGGGAACTTCGCCCTCTATGTTTACTACCCTGGAACCACCCTGGAACCACCCTGGAACCTGCATCAAAGTTTTATGAAGACCCACACTGGAAGCCACACTGGAACCACCACACGGAAACCTGCTTGATTATGGGGTTGAGATGATGATGTGGTTGACATGATGGTGTGGTTGACATGATGGTGTGAATGCTAACCATGACCATCGTCTGTAACTCCGAAGTTTTCCGCAACTGGTGTCCATTGCTTGGCTGTTTGAGGATTGACTCAACCAACATGATTCATAGTGATGCCAAACCTTGCCAAACCTTGCCCATTCTGCATGTTCNGCAACTGGTGTCCATTGCTTGGCTGTTTGAGGATTGACTCAACCAACATGATTCATAGTGATGCCAAACCTTGCCAAACCTTGCCCATTCTGCATGTTCTGCATGGCTTACACCTTTTCTTGCACCAAACTCTGCACAGGGGGTGAGACTGTGGTCCCTCACTTACTCAACTCGGAGCGCCCATTGGATACATCCGCGGGGGGATTCCAGGGTAAGAAGTCTCTGGTTCTGGCGAATGCCTAGCTGTCCACTTGATGAAACATTCAAAGCCAACACACACATACACATGTACACACAACAATTTGAGTGAGGTTTAGGATGAGAAACTACTTTTCTTCAGCTGTGCTTATTCCAGATCTTTGTTGTTCCTTGGGGAAAACAAACTTGAGGGGCGGAGGGCCCATTGAAATTCATCCAAGGAAAATTGAAAGAAAAAACTTTGATCCAGCCATGCTGGCAAACATAATCTAGCCATAGGTTGACTCCACCGCAGCTGCGAGCCCACAAGTTCCCCTGCTGTTAGTTGTTGCGCTCCCTGGTGGGTGGCCTTAGGGGTCACCAAGTTGAGGTGCGACAAGTTAATTGACACTGAAAGTGTTTAGAGAAATCAGATCCTTGAAGCGACAGGATGGGAATGGAACTTACAACGTGAAACAAACACCTCACAGTAGGAGCACGGAAGGTATTGAAATTGTGGCNTAGAGAAATCAGATCCTTGAAGCGACAGGATGGGAATGGAACTTACAACGTGAAACAAACACCTCACAGTAGGAGCACGGAAGGTATTGAAATTGTGGCAATGGGGACTCACCCGAAGACATGGAACCTTTGAATCAGTGGTGCTTCAGTCCATCCAAAGAAAAACTCCAGGCCACTGAAGCTTCAACGAGTTCGCTGTGGACATGCTTCACCTGCCTTGCCAAACATGGCAAAGTCTTCAGAACTCTGCAGGGTTTGTCCGGGTTTCCTGCAAAAGGAGGATGCTTGCAGTGAGGCCCTGCAAGAACCTGCGAATCGTGGTCTCCCGAGGAGTTCTTGTTCCAAGCTGATGGTCCAAGACAAGTGGAGCAAATCCAAACGATTTCTTGAAGGACGTCCATTGGAGAGTCATTAACCTAGAAATACTAAGATACTGCAAGATACTCTAAAAATCTGTAAAGTCTGTTGAATGCTTCCTGACAAAACTAATGTCTTGAGAAGAAAACAGGACCTGAGATGGTGATCCTGGCCGTCCTGGCCTGATGAACTTGTGAGTGCAAATGGATGGTGCATGTTTCGGATTCGCTTCGAAGCATCTCCAGAGATTTTCAAATTGCAGGCCTACGCGCCGTTCTTAGCAAAGCAACAAAGACACAGTCCTACTGTTGCTCTGGCAGCGGAGCCAAAGCAAATCAAAGCAGTTCAAACAGCTTGGGCGATCAGGTTCATATTCTCGTCTCTGTCGTAGCGTCGAAACCTAGAGGGTGAACTCCTTTGTGTGCAAAATTTGCCAATGCTTTTTGCTTTGGACATCCCTATGATTTGCTGCTAGAACCTTCGCAGATCCAGTCCCACCAGCACGTTCTATGTGTTGCTGTTTGCGCGTCTCTTTGCCTACAGGCTTGGCAGTAAAAAGGATGCCAAGTATTTGCAAATTAATTTTTTGAACTGCTGGCTCGCATGTTTCCGTTTTTTGCCACATTTTGTCCCACAAATGGCTCTCTTCAAAAATTCTGGGTGTCACCATGACCGGGCTTTCTTACTGACTTCATCTGTTCTTTTTGTGTATTCCGTTGGTAATCCTTCATTTTGAATTCATTTTGGATTTTTGCTTGCAACGGTGTGGCTCGCCCGTGCAGCTTTTTGGCCTTACCGCACACATGCCCCAAACAGTTCTATCCAAGACATAAGTATCCGCACAGGCAGCCCCACTTGGAGGTGTAGAGCAGGCTGCTCACAAATAGGAAGCGTGCCCATTTCCAGTGTAAGGTCCAAGATTTTCACATGAATGCAATAATTGGCAATAATGTACTAGCATCAACGAGGCACTGCATCTTCCCTGACGTTCAAACCCATGCCTGGCGTAGATGTAGGCCAACAAACGAAGAAAGAAAATGGGGAGATTGAACTTGTCGGCATAAGCCAAAAGCACCAGACCAACTACCTTGGCAATTCCGGGGTCCAGGGGTTTTGAAAAGTGGTGGATGGACGGATGGACCAGTCTCTTGAATTTTAAGACTTGGCGGCACAGAGCATCTTAACTCTCTTCAGCCAGCTAGCTTCAGGGGCTTTGCCACTGCTGATTGCTGACCAGTTCATGTGGACTTTTGGTGAAAATCCACTTCTTGCAACTTTCAAACAGTGAAATCCAACAGTCTCCAGGGGATGTTGCATTGCCAAATGAAGAGGAAACCTAGTTTTTGAGGTGTGATTTAAACTCCTTCCTCCGCCTTCAACTGTTTCCCGAAAACACACCCTCGTTTCCATGATCGACATGTTCATGCAACCTACGGATCCATAGGATATTTCATGATATCTCCATGTCCAATTTCTACACAATGGACTGTGAATCATGGGGTTCCGCACGCCACAAAGGCAAGTTTTTGCAAACATTTGGAAATGCTTCGGCCTGCGGGCAAGGAAGACTCCAGACATCCACAGACTGGTGATGCCGGTGTCAAGCAGATAGCAGAAGCAACATTTTCAAAAGCAACTCGTTGGCTCAGCCCAAATGAATTCATGATGCTGAAACCAAAATAGAGAGTTTCAGACTTGAAGGACTTGAAGAGAACAACTAGAAGTTTCCAGGCAACGTCACAGCTTTTGCAATGTCTTCTTCATCAAGCCCTCGTTCCAGCCGAGCAACAAACCAGCACAAGAAGACACACACACACACACTTTGGAAAATGAGATTCCGCTTGGACAAATGTCATGTTCAGGAATTTGACTCAAAACTTGGTGAACGATTCGCTGCCTCTTGGTGCAAATGGCCAACGCTGCCATGGTGTAGTAGACCATTCCGAAGACGATCTGACAAAAACGGTGATTTCTCCTATGACTTAGGGGTGACTACTTTTCAGAATAGGCTTTGCTCAGGAATTGACGACACAAATTCTATTTTGGATGGATAACCTCCAATACATTTCTTGAATATGTTTAAAATTCAGCATACAACCAAATACAATCGGTATGCAAAGAGTCACCCAACACGTAAAACTTTTGTGATCTTTTGTGGGTCAACCCTGGCCTCCCTGCCAAGTTCCCATGAAATTAAACCTGGTGTGAAAATAGATCCCATTGGGCAGCACTAGCTTCTCCAGACTGGGGGATTCTTGGCAGACAAAATAGCAAATGCATCTATTAACAGTGGCTTGCCATTGCCTCCAAAGCCCGCAAGGCAGGTTTTACTCACAGAATGGCATTGGTTTTTAAACAATGTGCCTTCTAGCAGGTCCCATTCTGGATCCGCTTGACCACATGAGGCACCTGGATAATCAGTGTGGTCCAAAGTATGACCTGGCAAGTCAAACGCTGCCGAATCACAGCCACAACTACAGCAACTTCTCAATAAAAGCACACCAAGCGTATCATCAGATTCCGGGAACTCCGAGCCAGAATTTCATGAAAGATTTGGCCATGTCAACACTTACTTGAAATTACCACTTCCTACAATTCAGGTCTAACCTTCCTCAAGTGACGACCTGTGGGCCAAACACTCTGCAGCGGGCTTTGATGGATTTGTCGTGAATTCCCCATGATTGAGATTCTGATGATCCAATTCTCTAATTGATTGCTCCCCTGCTGTATCGACCTCTGCACTCTTCGGCGAAATCTCCCCGTTGTACATAGCCTCCAATTCGAACATTGACCTCGCGGGCGGCAAAAGGCAAAGGCTGGTCACGAGCAACGAGCAGGTCATTTTAGAGGGGAAAAAGCCAGACTTGTGTCAACCTTCCATGGCTTCAGAAGATGATGGACATATGACATACGTGACATCTCGTGACATCCAATCTGAGCTTCCTGCGGGCGCATGCGCACTATGAAGACCGCAGCGTAAAGGGACTGGCAGCGTAGGTGGGTTCGGATAGTTCGGGGCTAGTTGCAGGTCATCCAGTCAGTGGAAATGGATGAAATTGTCAACAATGGACGACGTGGTGATCTCAAATCATCAGTGGCTACAGGCGGTACTACATCATGGACGATTGCAACAGCCCTTTCCCGAGTCCGGGACGAATGTCCGCTAGTAGTCCAGACACATCCAAAAATGGAACTGCTTCAAGCAAATCCTCAAAGCAAACCCATTACTCCAGGGGAAATTTTGATACCATCAAATTGAAGTTCACATCAAAAACAGCTCGGTGAGCCTGAATTTGTACACATGATGAATTCGGTTGCTGCTCTGCTTCATTTCAATTTACCAAAGGGTACACTAAATGACTGAACCTTAAAAGAAACAAACACTGAACATTATCAGTTTGCGAAGCGGTTGTTCTCCTGCTGATGTTTAGCCACCTACCTGATTTACTTCAACCCGGGCAGCCATACTTCACCCCAGGATGCCTCAAGCAGAAATTGTATGAAGAGAAGAAGCATAAAGACCCGCTCATGCCGTGAGTAGAGGAACTCCACCTGCTTCACCAAACGGGAACGATAAACCAACATCCCCATGATCCACATGTGATGAGTTTAAAGATAGGCCGTGCAACTCTACGATCTTTCTCCTGAGAGTTGGAGCCAAACCAAGTTTATCCGGTTTTCAGAATTGCCTCTCAAAATTGTACCTATGAAGCCATTTAAACGGCTTGAAGCTATGGAGCAAACAGCAACACATTGCTTGCCTCTTGCGACATGCTGATGCCCGCGGCGGAACCAGTTCCACTGCTATCGCTATCACCATCCGCACCCCTGGGGCGCCGGGATTCCGGGAGTGGTGAAATGATGGTGAAATGATGCCCCAACGGATTTCTCAAGCCCCGGAAAAATCTGATTCCGCCTTTCGGTCACCTTCAAAAGTCTCCAATCTCGCAATCTCATGATTTCGCACGACCATGGTCACCGGCAATATGAATCTTGGGCCCTTGTCCATTCACCAAGCTTTAACTTTCTTCTTGCCCTTGGTTTCAACAATTATGAGAGGCAGGATGTCTTTTTTTCCCCTTGTGGAGCACTTGGCCCAGTGCCAAGCACTTGTGGTCAGACCTTTTCTCATCCTAAAACATGTTTTGGCGAGAGTCAGTCCATGATTTCTGCGACACCTCTGAAGTATTAGGACCTTCTTGGCAGATAAGGTATGTGCACAGTGCAACCATGTGCAACCCCATATTGAAGCGAAGCACTGTCCTTGTCCAGCCCCCTCGGGCTTCCCAGCTCCCTTCGTCTGTCGCGCTCCGATTTGGGCCTGGCATGGGTAAAAGTGACTGCGTAGTGACTGCGTAGTGACTGCCTTCTTAGCAAATCTTTCATTTGGCATCAGAGATACCGTCAGTACCTTTCTTCATGTTTGCGTTGTCCCCACGAACGGACTGCCTGGACATCCAATGCAGCCCCCAAAATCAGCGTAGTCTTTCCAAGAATGGAATGGACATGGAATGTTCCCTTTAAGGTCTCATTCCAAGCGTAGGCCTTTCAGGAACTGGATGTAGGGGATTTTGTAGAGAAAAGCTCTTCAAATTTCGAACCCGTTCTTGGCTCCGATCTTTTCAGAGTCCAAGAACAGCCAAGTCATGAAGCAAAATTGCACAAAAGGGATCAAAAGGGCTTGTAAAATCGTTGATCGCCTTGCAATGATCATGGTTTCCTTCATCCCACCAAGAAGATTCACTATCAGGGAAGTCTGGCGCTAGTTGCCATAGCCCGATGCTCTGAAAACATGTTTTGTGATAGCTCACTGCTGAAAACCAATGGATACACCAACAAGTTCATTGAGCGACAGTAATTTTTCAGGGGTCTGCCGTGTGAGTAAAGCTCTTCGTTTTTCGATCTGCGTATCCAGCGTCAGACTCAAATCTTTTTACCCAGCTATTAAAGAAATGCTCTTCTGGAAGTACTTGCCAAATTTGACAAACATGTTTGTATATTCTGCCTTTGCTCTTGTGCAGCCTCATCTGGATCTGACTTTTACACTTTCTGAAGAAGAACTGTCTCTGGGTCTCCTGGAGTTCAGAGGTGATCCGAGCCATGCCCAGTAAGTTGCCGCCTTGACTGCTTTGCATCGGATGGAACGGCCTCCCGCAGAAAGTGATGGCTGAATTTGGGAGCAGAACTGCGGGCTGACTCTGTTTCTGAAGCATCGTTGGCATGAGTGTACTGGAATATTACTGGAACGAAGATATTTCTGAGTACGTGCCTGCTTCAATGTTTGCACAAGAGAGGTCAGCCCAACAAAATGGGGAATGCGACACCAATGAGAGAAAGGGCGTGGATCAAATGATCTTCAAATCCCGACATGGAAAACCTGAAGTCCAAAATGGACAGGGCAAGCAGTACTTGCAACATCATTAGGATGAGCATATATACTGTACGTTCGACCCTGGAAATGCAGTCACTTTACCGCAGGCATGCTAGGAAACATCAAGACTAGATTCAACTTTGAATTCGTTCTACAAAACCTCAGTACGCTGTCGTTCGAAACCCTGTGGCCTCTGTGATGGAACCATCAGGGTTCTCCACAAAGATAGGACCATGCACCATCCTTAGATCGGACCCCTGGCTTGAACTAGATCCAGTTGGGAGGGAAAACGGGAATTCCTTTGAGCAAGGGTATGACAACTGGGAAATGAATAGACATGCTAAGATGGTATGAAATACATTTTGAGACACCCTCATGTAGGCTTTCCGGATGCTTTTGCAACCTTGGTTTGTTCAGCGGTGCTTGGAGTGGGACTAGTCCAAGCGGATTGGCAATCAACGGCAAGCCTTCATTTCAGGAGCCAAATCCCTTTCAAGAATCATACGTGGATTTCATGCCAGCAGTACCTCAGCATCTTTCAATTGCAAATCAATTTACGCGTGGTCCAAGACCTTTTTTGGAATCCCAATTTCGATCAGGACAATTTTAGGTATGGCCCCGCAATTCGTTGCACCCATGGACCGTTCCTACACATGTGGCAGGTGAACCCGCTAAGACATCCGACAATTTGGCCGCATGGGGTTCCTGAGATCGGCTGAAGTTGATGGATGAATTTCATCATGTGGGGACCGGAAACTTGATGTTGATCATGTAAACAATGTAAACAATCTACGCCTTGAAAGATCCATGGTCACATATTCATCTGTGAACATAGGACTGATACCAAGGAGGGATCATTGGTTGCAGAGCTGCCATTGTGATACACGGCCGTCGCAAAGGGGTATGATTCACATGAAATTTGGAATCCAGTGAAGCATTGAAGCTACAGAACAGAGAGAACAGAACAGAAATTGACAGAATTCACAGACTTCTTGGACCTGGATCCCGTCCTTGGACCCATTGGAATCTCTCGAAGTTCTACCCTGGCAGGTGCCATAGGAACCAGTGTTACTCATCACACCTCGGAGGCAGAGATTGGGGTCTGAGGATCTAGGTATTGCTTGCCATGGGTCTATCCTACGTGCTTGGAAGGCGCACTGAGTGAAAATCATACCGTGGAGAGGACATGTCCTCATCGTTTTCTGACTGTACCTTTCCCAATGGTGAGCTGAAGTCATGTGTTCAAACATGTTCAGACATGTTGGCCCCGCGAAACAAGGATCATGAATCGAGATATGTACAGGGCACCGGGCACTTGCCATTGGGCTATTGTGCTCCTGGAATCTGAGGCAGCCACGAACTGCAGCAATCCACTGCAGGATTTTTCCTGGGAACGGGCGCCGCAGGAATGAATGGAAGCAGTGGTCCTAAAACAGACACGCCAACTAATATCTTTTGAGTAAACCGATCCGCTCCGGACGATTTGTAGATTGGGATGATTCTGCTTATCGCAATGTGGGTCTGCACAGGTGATGGGACACGTTCTAGATCTTTTTGGAATTAGCATGATTAGCTTTTCTACTTATATAGCTGTGCAAGATGCCTCCATATTCTCCAAATTTATACAAACCTTGCAAGTGCCAGCCAGGGATCTTTAAAATATGTCAAAATGCTTCTTGAAAGCGGTGCCCTCCTTGTCAACTTTGTGAAAGGGGCTGAAAGGGGTAATATCCCAAGATACTTTGCTGGTCCCAGCGTCTTGCAATCAGCGCTGCCCGAGGAGTGGGGTGCCCTCCATGGTCGAAGCGCCGAGCACTGCTTTTCAGCTGGAGCCCGTGGCCAAGCGGAATGCTGATGTCCTAAAAGAAACCACATGAAACCAAGGCTGAAACCACCCTACACCTAGAGGTCCTCAGGCAACCTATGTGGGAATCTGGTGCAAAGCCAACTTTGGAGACACACTTTTTGTTTCATGTCCAAACAGTAGCCGTAGCCGCATGCCCTTCATGTCCTTGGCTTATTTATGTGCACATGTGCCTGTTGAAGTTCTGTTGACAATTTCATGAATCAAACAGAAACTCAAAACTTCACACCATCTGCCATCGGTGCAATGGGACATTTTGCACTGGGCGTTGGAAGCGGTTCCCGACGCTGGACTGCGGCCATATCCTGAGATACGCGAGGGGAAGTTGCGCCCGGATGTGAATTACAGTTTTCGTGCACCCTGTCGTCTGCTCCCAACATCAATACTTAAATAATGATGTGAGATATACTTCCAAGATTGATATGAGATTGAACCATTTACCAACTTTGGAGTTGAGTTTGAACAGCCCATCATTTCTTGTGCGACCGGGGCTCTTTCCGGAAACTCTCGTAGTTCACACCTCACTAGATGGGATCGGTGCCAAGGCACAATCACATCTGCAATGGTCTACACTGTCCGCTTGGATCCTACTTTCAAATTGGACAAAGCGCACATATTTCTATCTTCACCACAGATGTAAAAAATGGTCAATGTATTCTTGAATCAAACTCCAACAGATATGTAGAGAATATCCTAAATCTTTTCCATCTCTGCAAACTTCCACACCTTGAACATTTCCGGCTGAGACCCCTGCGTGCAGCTTGGCTGTTCGCATGTTGCTTCCCCAAAGTTTGCTCCAAACCATCAATGGCTACCTGAAACATCTGTCCGGCCTGCAAGTACACTTGGGGAACAGGACAGCAGGACAGTGGTTTAACCTCCCGGAGGTTAAAGTACCTAAAGAAATGTCAGTCTTTTGATGCTGAGGTGTTGGCACTTGTTGAAAACTACATTTGAATTTGATGCATGGGAAGACCTCTGAGAAATCAATTTTTAGATAGGATTGGGGACATGCATTTTATTGGGTTTGTCAATCCAAAGCCTAAAGTGTGCCACAGTTGCCCAACATTTTCTATGAGGGGTTTGCTTCCAGGCTTCCAACATAAAGTGCTTGTTTTGAAACGCATGGTTTTGATCTCTATGACATGGCAACCAAACAGGACACAAAGGCTTAGTCGACCAAACCAAACCGTGTTGCCAAATTTCGATGATGTAACAAGTGAAAAACTGGGTCAGATAAATGCTTGCTATCCCTCTCTCTCTCTCTCTCTCTCTCTGAGTACTGATTTTCTTTGTTCAAATGCGTTTTGGTTTTATCACCGGGCCCAGTTTTGCCTCCTCCCAACGTCTTGCATCATGCAACATCGACCTGGCAAAAGGTACCCCCGATGCACAGTGAAACTACGGACAGTCTTCTAGAAATGCAAACTAGGCGAAAATAAACATATACGGCATGCGTTGTTGCTCTCTATAGGCGAAAGTCATCAAATCCGGAGAGCAAAAACATGTTTTTTTTTGTGCATCTTTACCATGTGACCCACGTTCAAAAATCTTGTTGCAAATGAAACAAATTGCCAGAAACCCAAATGGTCGTAATAGCGCATCCGGGAAAACGTGGTGCAAAATCGAACCGGCACCAATCTCAACAGAAACACATGGGAGTTTTTGTTGGCAAACCACTTGGTGGCCCCGCGCCAGATTGCTTGCAGCAGCAAACACGTTGGATTGTGCATGGTTGCCTGTGCCCGGGATTAGTGAACGATCAAGGCAAATGTGGGGAGGGCAGCGCTTTGTTGGGCAAGCGGCAAGGATGAAAACATGTCGCTTCAGCCGTGTTGGTATCTCTTACCATATCTAAATTTTGTTGCATCCAAGACTAAACAAACCAAACATGATAATCATGATATATGCAGCAACCAGTCAGAACAACACAAAGGGAGCACCCGAGCTACCAACGATTGGCAGCCAGCCAAGTGACGGCGCAACAGCTGTGTTGGTCTTGTTGCTGCTAAGCTCGAAGTAGGCTCGAAGTTTCATGTCATTTCGATTTTACTTTTTGTCCATTTCATGTCCCAGCTTGGCCTCGCTGGTCTGAGAATGTCCTAAGGCTGGCCGAGGCTGGGAAGTAGCAAAGCAAAAATTGCGGCTAGCGGTCAAATCCAGTTCACCAGATAGTTCGACATAGTTCAACTAGTTTGCCACTGTAGTTACCCTTTAGTTGCTTTATGCAGTTGAGCAACATGATGAAGTCTATTCATGTTTCTTCACTTCATACAGCCTCAAAACCATGCCGTGAGGTCCCTGCTGACATACAAACACCGTAACACCTACCCGGACCTACCCTGTTTTCATCTCCGGTGAATCGATTTGAGATTGTGCCACTTGTGGACTGCATCGAACGTTTACTTCGTGGCTCGGACAAAGATTGGAGTTTTGTGATCTCAAAACATCTTCTTCATCTTCTTTCATGGAAATGGGGTACTACTCCCAAGGCACAAGATTCTTCAATGTCAGATTTGCATGATTTCCATGAGTCTTCCGACTTGGGACACAGTGTCCAGTAGGCAAGGCACTGGTAGGCGAAGCGAAAGTGCTCCAGGGCTTCAGACAACTGGAGAGGCAGTTGAAACATGTTGAAACAAAAGGAATCCTCAAACCAATGGACCATTGGGTTCCATTGGGTTCCATTGGGTTCTTCCAGTTGTCCCATGGTTATCCATTGGTTTTTCAAAGGCGGTAGAATCGTAGTAGAACACCAACTACAACCCGAAACAAGTTGATCAACATATTCTGGGATTTCTCCGATATGGAAAAAGCAAGGCTTGAAATCAGTCTGATGGAAACATGTCTTTGTCAGCTTAGAAGATAGCTGGGACAGATCTCTCCAGGCATTGTACTGCCCTACCAGTTGACTGGCCGTTGATTGCATACCACTCGCAGCCATTCCTGGAAAAACAACCAGAATTCATTTGACCTCGTCCCCCATCAAATCTTGGAAACTGACCCTGCTGCTCTTTGAAATTGATGTATTCATGAGACATGAAACCCTGTTCAACTCGACCACATCAGAGCGAGAAGTAATTCCACTAGCCTCTTCAAGAACTCAAGAGTACCTGAGAAAGGAATCTGCATCGTCTGCATCCCAGTTACACTTCCAGCTTGCCCAAATTGGGTCGCGCCTTGCCCTGAAGTCGCAGTGCTTGGCCAAGGGTGCTGTGCGCCTGTCTCCGACCAAGACAGAAGTGGATCTGTTCGGCTAATCTTTTGACCATGTTACCGTGGCACATTGCTACCCTCAAGTCATCTTCGGAAGAATGACCCACACTGTTCAATAATTTGGGAATCTCAGGGAAGTGCCAATCTGGATCTGCTGGTAGCACGAAACAGATGGTAGGCCACCACCATGATGTAGGTTTATGATGTTTGAGGTAGTCGTGACAAGGATCGTTACTAGTAGATTTGTGAGCTTGGAATGGATCGCCATCAGCCTGGGCTGCAGCTGCGGAAAACTGGTGGTAGTGCGGCAAAGCTTCCCGTTGCACCTGGCTGTGGGCGGCAACAGACTTTTCCAGTCCTTCCATTCCTACTTTACCACATGGCCACATGATATGAAGCTTCTGTCAAACTCAGCCGAATGAATCACTCAAGTTTTGTCACCCAAGTTATCCAGTTGGAATGGAAATAAAAGAAATGTAGTACTGACATTGCTACGCCGTTACGATGTCTATGGTATCTCTCGGTATCACTCCAAAAACGTGGTTTTGCGAGAAGTATTTCATTTGCCTCTTCAGCCTCGGCCAAACGATTCAGCGACAGCAAAGACGCTGCCCATGAGGCCTGACGAGGTGGCACGCGTGGCATGCATTACCACCGACTTCGTTCAGAAATATTCAGAATTCCTGACAATTTTGAAAAAAAGAAACTTGATGTTCTTCTGACAGTGATTCTGAACTTCAAGCACAATTTCCGCGTTTCTTCATGTTTCTTCATGTTTCTTCATGTTTCTTCATGCTTCTATCTTTCTCTCATTTTTTGTTGGCTTTGATCTGCCACTCGAAGGACCAGGCCTGAACTTCCAAAGTCTCAGGGTGTGCTGCGCCTAGCGCAGCCCTGCGAGTGGTGAATGCAGAGTGGTACAGAGCTTCTGCCTTCAGCAGCGTGCAATCTGAATCGCCACAATTGAAGAATGGTCTAGACAGGTAAAAACGTTCTCTTCAGAAATAAATCCTCTTGAGCTTTCTGAAAAGCCAAACTACTCCCTTCTAACTGATTCTAACCCCAAATAAGTAACTCAAAAACAACACGCACAGGTAGTAGCAGCGGATTAAGCGGCCATTGGCCATTGACCTGCCTGATTGGCTTATTGGCTTAGATGTTGTTGCATCTTATTGGATCTTGTTAGATCTTGTTGGCCTTGGAGAGTCTTGTGCTTAGATTCCAGGACTTGGAGTGTCCGCTGCCACCAGGCCTCTGTGTGGCGGTTGTGGCGCTGCAACTGGCGCGCCCAGTTGGCCGCCACGTTGGCTGTGCCCAAGCTGTCGTGGCCTTTCACCTCGGGTTAAACGGTGCAGAATGTGTTGTGAATTTGTCATGTGTGATCCATATGATTCAATATTGGGATGTCAAACTCAGATGTTTTGGCTAAAAACTTGTGAAACCCCAAAAAACAATAAACAACATTTCTGGCTTGAACCATTTTATTGAGTTTCACATGCCTCAAAGGGACAGCTTTGGTGGGATGATTGAGGGCAAAAATAGAAGAGATACCTCTGAGATACCCCTTTTGTTGGGACATGATAATGCCTGGTGGGATGCCGAGGTTGACGATGATGCAGCTTCACTTGCAGCTTTCATCCAGCAGAGGAATGACCACCGAACTTTTTGGGACCTTTGGATGTGAGGATCTCAAAGGATTTCGAATTTATGAGGTAATCGAATCGTACCTCGGAAGTTTCTTCCTAAACTTCCTTTGAAGATTTGAATCCCAAACGCTGGGGGCCTTTCAGGTCCAGTCCTAGGATCCCGCGCCATGCCGACATGGGCCTTGCGGAAATGCGCCTGAACGCGAGATGGTCAGGAATCGAATCCAGCTACAAGACACCAAGCGGCTTAAGCGATTTTCAATACAAATTGATCACTGTGAACGAGCTGGATGGTGTGACCCCATGTGGATTTCAAGCTGTATCGCGTAGAGTCGAAAGGGAGCCAATAACTGTCAGGGATGAAGAAATCAACGCACCATGGGACGAAGAGAATGCATCCGAATGTTTGTGCGGGTTGGATCTCAATCAAAAGGGTGTTCCAAATTTCGAAAGGACAACAACTGCAAGGAAGACACGTCAGAGGATAATTGAGGAATGTAGATCGCCGAACCAGTCCCAGATACCAACATTCCCACCAGGCAGAACCACATGACCCCACCGCACCTCCGCCTCGACGTGGTGATCCAAAGAGTCCAAAGCCAGGGCTAAGTTGTTGAAACACGTGAATTTGTCACCTCGGCTGAAACCAGATGATTCCCCAGTGCCCTGGTGGATAGCTATAAACATGACCATCTTGTACCAATTTTCACTCTTTCCTTGCCAATTCGAAAGTGTTGGATGATTTCCTAATCAAAGGAATAATCGCGATGACCACTTTGTCAAGAACAAACCCCATCAGGACATTTGGCATCTGTCGCTTGAACCCTGAAAGATTAGGAGTTGTTCGAGGTCAAACCCTACTCTATCCAGCTTCAATATCACAGGCTTCCACAGAAGCGAGGTTGCGAACTCTGTCTTTCAATCAAGAAAAAACAACGTCTCAAGTACAAAGTCGCTTTGAAATCTCTGGTTTAGTCTCCTTCCTGTTGGGAGCTCTGGAGCTCTACGCCGGGTCACGAGCTCGCAGCTGGCGACAGCTTCGCTTCAGCACGGCCGATGCCTCTGCCGCATCCGTGGCACGGAGGGCGCTGCCCAGGGCCTGGGAGTTGAAACTCGAGGAAGTGAGCTGAACCGGTCGAACCGGTCGAACCGGTCGAACCGAAAGAGCTGAAACGAAGGAACAACCGAAACATGCATGGGCATTTTAACTGAGGGCGCAGCCACTTGGGCCATGATAGTCTGATGGTTTTTCGGACCAAAGTTCTGCCTTGGGAAGTTGAAGTCTTGCGATGCAAACCGCATGGAATGAATGATGGCGCGTCTAGATGGTGCCTGAGGAGATACCGTGCGTACATGGGGTGCAAGCTGAATGTATCCAGATTCTGTGCAGCTTTTCACCGCTAACACACCAATTGCAAACATCCGGCAGTCTCCAGCAAAGGTCGTGCGAAACCCCAGCAAGCAAGGTTACCCAACTCAACTCTGAATTTCATGTAATGTCAAAATGATGGAAACGATCCATTCACATTATTCATATCCAATCATATCAATCGGAAATCTATCTGTTCAATTCTATTCATACCAGGTTCAGTATCTATCCTGCAGCCGAGGCTCGTGGCATGCCGCAGTGCGGCACGGTGCACGTCCACGGCCTCCGCAGTGCGGCCTTTCGCCTGCCAACTGCAACAGGGAACTGCAACAGGACCTGCTGGGAACATCGTGGAACATCTGGAAGTTTTCCGAAAGTGATCTGAAAGCTTCACTACTTGATTCTCAGTTGCTTCTCAGCTCTTTCTCGGCTTGAGGATTTTGAAAGGACTTTGCCACTAGGCAGTTTCATATATGCAATCGGTTCAAGGATTAGCTCGACTGGGTGGCAACCATTTGACATCTCCTCGCAATTGGGCTCCTGCAGAGCCAGAGCTTCATGAGGGATTCCTTTTGGAATGGGACATGGCCCAATGAAACTTCTGAGGCGGTTTGTGTCTTCAAGCAAGTGAGGTTGGCATCCAGGCCTACTGATCGGAAGCTGCTTGACCAGCTGGTGGCTTTAACCCTGTGACAAGTGAATTGGAACCATCTGAGCTACCACCATCCCTGCTAATCCTTGCTATGAAATCGGCATGTTACTGTATGTTATTACGATGTTACGATGATGTTACGATGATGTTACATAAGTGGTTACATAAGTGAACTTTGAGTGAAGCTTTCCCATCCCCGCCTCAAGTTGCCGAGCCAAGCGCTGGAAGTGGCCAGCACTGACGCTGTCGTGGACATGTCCCGAGCTGGTTCCCTGGCAGGGAAGTGACAGCATCGACTCGCATCGACCATCCAAACAGGTTCCAGTTTCCACAGCGTTTCATTTCCATTCGTTTCCATTCACTTTCATACATTTTCCATGGTTTTCCATTTATACTGGAGACCATTCTGGACAGATTCCTCATCAAAATCTCTGATTGTTATAATGGTGGTTGGCATTTCAATCATCTTGGTCTTCACCACACTGCAAATGGGAGTTTCTCCTCGTGTACCACGCCTGATTCCCAGAACCAGAGGTAGGGTTCAACCGCTGTGCACATATCAATCACCAGCTCAATCTTCAATATTGGCTACAGTGAATACCGACATTGTAGCCATTCTTATGCTATTCTTGGTTCTGTAGACTCACCATCACTTGCCATGGGTGCTTGTTGGGTTTCTTAAATATCTCCATTCTAGGACCTCTGATTTCATCAAATTTTCCCTCGCTGCCGTCGTTCCCAATCCATGACACCAGCCTCTGGATTCTTGATGGCTTGTCTCAACGATTCCACATAAACATCTTGCAGCTTCAGGGAGTCGCGATGCAAACCATCCTGCAAAATCTTCATTCCACAGAGCCAACACGAAACAACGAATCCTTGAGTTTTTGAGGGGACTAGCCTGGACAATGTGTGACAAATGGCACAGTTCAGCTACAACTCTCAAAGTGGGCAACCGTTCAAACACCATGAGTTGTGTATTTGGAGCCTCTAAAACCATCAAAAGAAAACTGTTTGCTGCAGCATGGAGCAATGTCATCATGTTTGCTAATGGATGGATGTGCAAAAGCACCTGTGAACCAAAGAATGGGTTGTGGGGTAGTCTGCATCGGGTGTCTTGACAAAACAATCAAAGAAATGCAATAATGAGATCAGGATAAATAACCAAGATGAATAGCATCTACGTTTCCCGTCAATGTCCTGTCAAAGCATGGTGTCACAGTGTACTGTCAATGTGACGTGCCTGGCACTGCAGTGCTAAAGCTTCACGAAAGAACTGCGCTCTCACTGTATCACCATGGCCTCCATGGGCGCCGAAACGACAATGGCAACTGGAGCCACGGCATGACACGGCCCCCCGATACTGTTGACCAAATCGAGTCTTCTGGCCAGAAACCTTATCTTTCGTCTTGCTCCTTGCTCAACTTGCATGTCTACAAGATTCTATGAGACATGCACGTGAAGGTCAGTGACGGGTTTAGATCTCCAACAGAAGTGAATCACCCAGATTTCCAGAATGGTTTTGCCTCCTTCAAACTTTTGCCTCCTTCAAACACTTGCCAAAAAATATTCAGCACTTCACAATCCAAAATTTTTTGACAGAAGGGGGCAAACATCTACCGAGAAGCTAGTTTGCTCACGCACGACCAAAGACTGGCGTCATTTTTGGGAATTTTAATCGAACCCTACAAAGTGGTCCTTGGAGATTAGGCAACTGCCAAGTTTCTTTTTATACACCCATGATTGGCATCCAATTCTGCAATTCTACTTGCTTGCTACCTTTTTCAATTTAGCAGATTTCCCCATTCTTGATCGCCGATATCAACAGATTTCATCACAAGGCAATTTTGATAGTCACAGTGATTCATTATCTCCATGTTTTGATCATCAGCACATTTCTTGTTGTAGCACTGCTCCACGTCTCAAGCACGGGTCTCTTATCCCGGCCTCCCAAGTGCACCACCGGCTGCGTTTGCGGCGCTGCCGCCACGATGCTCAGGGAGTCCGAGTTCAAAGTCATCGGTGGCAGCAGTTGCAACGATCCTTTGGAGCGACAGGCCATCACGTCCTGGCATCAGCAAGCTGGAACGCGATGAACAGCTCAAGACTTCAAGATTTGTTGGACAAACTTCGAGGATCTTCGAGGTACGTGGAAGCAACCTTTGTAGTGCCTGCCATTGAAGCCGTGTGTCACCTTTCCTTAGCGATTTACGTGGCCATACCATTCCCCATTGTGAGGGTCGCCCGTGACGCTAATGGCTCATGGTGTAGTCGGTCACTTTCAGTCCTCCTGGTACAGAAGCTCCAAGACCTGTGGGGCGGAACATCAAAAGAATCATGCCAGGATCATGCAATTTGACTAGGTATCCCAGGTGGAAACCAAAGTCAAACTTAATTCAACATTGAAATATGTTTTGACCACAGCGCATGACGGCTGTGTGAGCCGTGCCAAATCGCATTTCAAACAGTCTCAAAATCATCAAAGTAGTGAACTCTTCCAGCCGGGTGTGTCTGAAAATGAGCTATACCGTAACATCCCAACACACCTAAAGCCATGGGATCCTTTGCAAAAAATGATGAGTTTCCTGACGGACTGCTGTGGTTGTGGTTGTTGGAATCATTTTACGAACCTCGACCCATCTCGACCTGCCTCCTGATCGGTGAGGCCCTGCTGCATTCGAGGGTCGTCCCACCAACGTTGAAGGAACTTGGAACTCCAGGGGCTCCTAAAACAGCAGCAGCCAATTGATCCGGGTAGCCTTAAAGTTTGCTGCAGAATCATCGGATCAGTCCCAAAGAATAAACGCAATGCATCTGGCAACAGCCAACTCCTTCGGATGAGGATCACATCTGCATTGAAGAGAGACATGGAGTTTCCAGCTCGGCCATGTGGATCGCGGGTAATGAGGGCCTCCGGAGATTTGACTGGGCCGATTTGTTGTTAAGACACGGTCGTCAAATGCCCAGCTGCGGTGGGGGTATCCCCTGAGATCCGCTGAAAACCCCTTCTGCAACCGGGTCATGCCACTCTCTCCATGGGTATGTCTTGCTTAACGCCCCAATGAAATCAAGTTGGCATCAGCCCATTTCAGATCAGTTCACAGGTTTCTGATTCCCTCTCAACCAGGAGGCCCTCGAGAGGACTTTGGGTTTTGGATGATGATGATGATGGGTTTACCATGGTTTGTCATGATCATCGCATCATCAAATCCTCTCTATGGTTTGATACCCTTATCTCCGCCTTATCTCCTTAGCTACGCTCATCCGGGTTGCATCTGGCCTGCACGTGGCTGTCAGTCACCTGCAGCAGCTGCCTCAGTACATCTGCTCCAAAGTCCACGATGGCAGCGTCGGCGCCAATCCACAACAACCAGGGCTCCTGAATGAGAGCAACAGGAGAGCCTTGTCGTATCTTGTCGTTTTGTCTGGATCTCTTTGCTTTTCGTGAGTTTTCATAGTTTAGGGCATCTTGGGTTTAGGTGGTTTAGGGATGTTTGTGACACAAGGAACTGAACGATTTCTGATCAAATCCCCGTGGTTTCAATGTGGTGTTGATCTCCAGCTGCACATCTCACAGCTGGATAGATGATACGCCCAGCGTCTACAGATTCATCACAAAAATGTGGGAGTTTCATCCCAAAATCCACCTTTTACCACATGTTCAAAGGACTCCCTCCAAAATCCCAAAACTAGGCGTAGAATTCAGAATCACCACTCTATTCACGAGGTTTGCTGGCCTCTATGATCTCAAGAAATTTCTCCAGGGTGGGTCACTCCCGCACTCCACAATTTCATTAGTTGGAATCCTGGAACCTATCTGAGCCTCGATCCTCAAAAATTGCCCTCCACACGCCAAGGATCTGTGATTTGTGGATGGTCAACCCAAAATTTCCTCAGGGTACCAAGGCCAAAGCTGTGTGCTGAGGAAAGCATCTTCCAAGTAGGTTACAAGCTTGTTTTGGGAATCTCTTTGTACATTCCAAAGAATGGAATCTGACCATCATCGGTTGAGTGCAAACTACCTAGGGCCACCGCGAAGCAGTGCCACCACCAAAAAGAGCAACAAACAACACTACCTTGCCTGGCACACATCCTGAACCGGGCTCATCTCAAAAACGGAACAATCATTGAACTCTTTTACAAGAGTTGGCTGAGGAAATTTCAAGAGGTAAATGAGAGAAATGTTGGTTCCTGCTACTTTGCATCATATCAACTCACCTCACATGCACTATGGGCATCGTTCAAATTAGGGCTCTATGAAGCGAAAGTACTCGATAGGACAGACAGTGCGTGCTAATTTTTGCCAAGTTTCTTGACCATGACTTTTGCATTCTTCACATCGATGCCTCGCGGTTTATCTTGATCTGTTTTTTGACACTTCTGTGGATGGCTACAACCAACTAAAATTCAAAGGTAAATTACTTGCAAAACCAATGGATGCTGGAAAAGGACGGAACACCAATCCTATCCACAAGAATTTGAGTTTGACTTTATCCTTCTGGATATCAGTAGAGGAAAATATATCAATTGAACCAATTCTATGTGTAGTATGGTGGCAACAGGTGCTTTATTCAAATACTACAAACCAAATTGATTTCAAATGATCTTCATCACAGACTTTTCGAAACTCTTACAACTTGGAGACCTCTGGAATCCACCGCTTGCACATCACCCGCCGAAGAGCACATTTTGATTTCAACCCGCAACTGGTCAGCCGAGCCCTTTGGGCTGATGGCTCCCTGGGGTCACGGGGTCCAAGCAAAACTTTATCACTTTGTTCTTGAGCACTTTTTCCCAGTATCTACAGTATATCTCAATGTATCTCACAGAATTCTCACATAACGGTGTACTGTTCTGTTTCTGTATGTTTGCCCAGTGCGTTACACAGGATGTTGCCAGCGATCAGCATTTGCATCCAGCATCTTCGGGCAAACGTGTTCCTCCTGTGCCAGGCGGATGCTCGAAGTGTGTCACACAACACTGGGCAAAGTAGTCTCTCATTGGGTGCACGCTTACGCAGCACACCTGTGAACTATTTTGGATTGCCAACAATTGTAAATTGATGCCCGCAAGCATATGTGGTTTCACTTTGAAAGTAAGTCATGCAATCAAGTTCCAACAAAAACACACTATATTTCCATGGTGGCAATGAGGCATGGGAACTGTTGCAGTATTGGTTGCTTGAGTCACGCGCTTTTTGCCAGGTGGTGGACACTCAATGACCACATGCAGTGATTTTCTATGATTTTCTACTCCCCCGGACATGCATGGCAGGGCCTCCTAGATAGCTACGTTGGTTTATAAGTAGGTTCACCAGGCTTTAAAGTTTAAAATACTTGGAGGGATTCTGAACCGACTTACAGTTCGAGGGCCCCACATTGTGATTCGATCGAGTGCAACATCTTGAACATGAACTTCTGCCTTGCCACCTGATTTCTTTGCCAACTCAAACTGTTTCATGTCGTCCCTAGTCATTCTAGTCGCCCACGCTGACAGCCGGGCGCCTCAGCATGGAAAAGGGTGGTGCGAAGCACCTGGTCCTCTGCATGGGCCCACCATTCTGCACCCCACGTGCTGTTGCGCCCGTTGATGATGCCGCTCCTGGCGAAGCTTTGGTTTTGGTTGGCAACGCATTGGCTGAGGACATTTCCAGGGTTCAATTTTTCGGCACCATTGCGAGTAGCAAAAGACACCTCGAAAATTACATGTGGTGTTGTGGAGGGATATTCTTTTTCCAGGACACAATTTGTGATCACAATCAAGACTGAGAAACTGGGATTATTGAATAACTATTGCATACAATTGTCTGCTATTGGGACATAAAAGTACACAAACTATTGGGTTCTCTGCATCTCGATGTATCCTGATGACCTCAAGCTTGACTGGATGCAGTCCATCGCGGCCATCCCTATGTAAAAGACGGTAACCATGAGTTTGATAATCATATTAATTATATCCACATTCCTACCAACAAGTGGTCAAACAATTTGGACAGATAAGACATAAGTACAAACATTGATTTTGTATATATATATATATTATATCAGTTTACTTCGCAAGATAGGAATAATTCGAATGCTTCTTCCGGAATCGTTTTTTGTGCTATCTAGTGTTCCAGTGCGAATTTATTCACGGCAGTGGCTATATTTAGGTGACTTGGTGGTTGCTGGTAGGGTCATGATGGTACGGTCACTGCACAAGGAGGTGAAATGGTGACTTTCTACCAATTCTGAAGGGTTGATGACTTCAAGGTGAGGGATTTCAGGTGGCAAATCCAGCAATCTGGGGTTGAGATTGAAGTTACTCATACCCTGCAGTGTGGTGCACATAGGATCCACATAGATTTCAACCACCTCTTTAAATTCTAAATCATTCCGTGAAATTCGGCTCAAATCCTCTGATCATCCCATGTCTGGGGTTAATTACTGCAAGCCACGGCTGAACAAATAAGCTCAGAGTTTGATCACTGCAAATAAATCATCTGTTTGTACGACATCCACATTTTTGATCATTTTTGCATAGTGAGAGAGCCTGAGATAGCCATTGAGGTGGCCATTCAAGTGGCCATTGAGGTAGCAGTGGTTTGTTACAGCGCCCACGGCGCCCCGGAGCCTTGGGTGCTTCTTGGCATCTTGCTTCAGGAAGCAATCGAGCAGCTGAAAGCTGATCGCGTAGAACTCACCGAACATCCCTAGGGAAACAAATGGAAACAGCTAACAGCACTGCAGGTTTTTTTCGCGAAATCCTGTGCAAACTTTCATAACCAATCTGTTGGTTTCCCCATAGAACTCTTGAAGTCAACATGGCATACTTCAACTACGAGTATCAGGGAGAATCACCAACAGTTGAGGCTCGAAGTTCTTGAATTTGCACCATGGACTGTTGAAACCAACCCCCAAATGATTGTTAATTTGGTGGCTTCAAACCAAGTGCAGCATGCAGCTGGATGCAAGTGAAACTGGCTGAGGGGTGCACCGCCTTTGCCATTGTAGCCGCCCATGAAGTGCCTCCAGGGGTCGAACTGGTGATTTCGGTTTCCCAAAAAATGTTGTAATTCGCAATAATTCATGGCCATTTTCGTAGGGCTAAGCATCTTGGATACTAGATAATCTAGATACAAAATGATAAAATATGATGAAGCACAGGTATTTGCATGGTACTCCGTACGGCATTCCATATGGCATGTTTTGAATCAAACCACTTCCATATTCGATGCCTCCCATAGACGACGGGCCACTCTTCCCCGAAACGCGTCACCGGCTTCGAGGCGAGATCCTCCATGACGCTCAGCACGTCCTGACAACCAAAATACAACAAACCCGGGTGCAAACCCGCGCTGAAGCGCACAAAAAGAATGCACAAAAGGAATGTAGGTTGAATGTAGATCGAATGTGGATTGAATGTAGATTGAAATCGATACATCGCCAGAAAGAAGAACAATCTGTGACAGGAATTGAAAGCTATGTGAGCTTGTCGAATTAATAAAGAGAATCCAGGATATGCTGGGTCTTCGGAAATCAGTGGATTATCATGGATTATCAATAGACATTCAACAGGCATCGGTTCGACTTTTCGACCCACGAGAAGATGCCATGCCAACTGGATTCGGGGTGCACACCGTGCACACCTCTTGGGAGGTGACCACCCGAAGCAAATCCCATGATCCCAATAGCTCCGAGCTGCTGGGAAAGTGTCAGAATCCATCTTCCCGACGTGAGTGGCCCAATGGAACTGCTTAGCATATGCCAACCTCGGCGGGAACATCAAGTTGACCAAGTTGATATCAGTTGATATCAGGGCAACGGTCCCATTGGATTGTTGTCTTTGAAACGAGGTGAACATTTATAAGGGGATATATGATCCATCATCAAGCATTTGCAGGGAAATCCCTGCATATTGTTTTGCGTGCATCCAGGTTGATCTTTCCTATGGGCTCCAAAGAGGGACTTGGAAAAGTCTTTATTGCATTGAGAAGGAGAACCATCTCAAAGATGGTCAAAATGGCCGGAGCCCAGGGCAGGTATCCACCATGATCCATGCAACCACATCACATAGGAAAGGAATGGACGAAACAAATAAGGAACGCATTAACCAACAATCTTGGGGTTCCTTGTCTGGCTAGTGTGACGGGTATCAGAGAGAGACCTTTGCAAGTAAGGTTTTGTTTGAACCAAGCTGAAACATGTCTCTCGTCAGCTGGGAATTTCTCTCTGTCAACTTCAGGCAAACGCGGAATATCTTTGCTACCTACAGCACCAACCAGTGTGGACCCTCCCAAAATCATGGTGCATCAAGGGGCCAAGCTGGGGTCTTGAACTGGCTTGTCCACCAACTCCTCTTCCACCCCTAGCGCCGGCACAGGGATGGCTGAGGACATTTCAACCCCAACAACCGTGGACCACTTTTGACAACAAAAAAACTGCATGCAAGGGCTGTTGACTTCAAAACTTATGATCTCATTGATCTCATTGATTGATATTGATTGTAGGCCAAACAAAGCAGTCATTCAGTGATCTACGGAACGTTTCACACTGCATGGTATGAGGTCTCAAGGTATTCAGCTTCTAGGCTTGACCAAGTGGCAGCTTCATGCTTGGTGTCTTGGAATCCGTCCTTGAAGGGGTTGCAGTGTGAGACCGTTTTCAGAGAACAGTTTCGTCCCATTTCCGACATTTTCCCGTGATTCATATTGTGCTTCCTTGGTTGCTTTTGTAAAGCACTTTGAATGGACTTTTGCAAAACTCCCAAATGGTCTGCTTGGCACCAAGTGCGACAGTTCCAACAGTGAGCTGGGGTCAACGAGGTCGACATAGCATAACATAACCATATGCCTGACTTTTGTTGCCAAACTAATTCTCAGCAAATGATCGCAATCGATCCTCTTTCCCAAACATATAAAGATCGTCAAAGGATCAATCATGTGGTGTTTCAGTGGGTTCCATAGATAGGTAGGGTCATATCTTGATCATGGCCCAGTATCCCACTTTTGTGGTGGCTCCGGGACATTCTCCAGGGTCACAGCATCTGCGAGCTTCCTGAGCTCCAAGGTCTCTCTCACCATTTACAAGGTACATGGGGACCTAATGTGGTGCCAACATTTCTCAAAAATTCAACGAACGTTTCGTCCTCACCACGTCTTGCGGATCCCAACATATTCTCTGTCATCGAGCGAGACGCGTTGTGGCACCGCCGGCATCGCCGAAAACGAAGACGGGAAAGATCTTGCACCTGTCCCGCTGACAAACCCAGCCCTGTGGAAAATCATGATAAGCGGTGCTTTCCTTTGGGGCACTTTAGGGTGGCATCTGAAAAGGGAAAAAACCCAAGAAAGGCAAGGACAGGTCTGCGCCCATGTGCGAAGCTCTACAAGTATCATCAAGATTCATCAAGTATCCATAGCATGTCTGCCCTTTGCCGTCCAAACTGAGTAGAGATTTTGGATCGGCCACATTTCAGCACTCAGCGGGTGCCTGGGGTCCTTGTGCTGCGACATTGGGCAAACTCCAGGATTCTTCATCCACGTGTTGCCTTCGCTGAGGTGGGGACTTCCAGGGTGGAAGGCATGGCACATGGATTGCTGCAAAACTATCCTTGAGCTTTGAAGTAAAAACACTTGAATCAACTTGAACCAACTTGAATCCTTAATTCGACTAGATAGTTCATTGTAGTTCACTAGTTCATTGGATTCCGTTTTTGAAGATTGCCTTCTGATCATGTCAGTTTCCAGATGATCGTGGCTGGCCATGCATCCAATGGAAATTCCAGCTCAAGGCATCCAACAAACCCAGCTTTATCCGAAAAAGGAGATACCATGATCATGGATTTTCGTGCAGATTCCTCGGTCCTCACAATTTACGCTACTTTCTGAATATCTTCCCAACATTGACTTTGACGAGTTGCGGTGAGCTTCGTGAATGGCACTCTGGCTGGTCATGGCCATCACACCTTGGCTGGCCACGGATCACTTGGACAATGGCTATGGCGGCTATGGATTAGATTGTCATTTTGAGTCAAGGAAGCTATAAGTGCAACTATCCAATTTTCTCCGACATAGCGCAATTGAAAAACACACGCGAGGATCAGTTACATATTTTCACATTGTCTGAATCGGGGCACCTATCGACAGCTGCGGCATATCTACTTTGAGAATCACGCTGTCAGTGATTCCACACAGTGGCAATCTTGATCTATTCCTTACAATTCATAGGATAGTCCTCTAAGCCGCAACTAAGATGACAAGTACTTATTCGGAAAGGCCCAATTGCCACATTTCACGTGTTGTAACACTGGCCCTGTGAGTCTATCTCATACCGAGGTGATGAAGCAATCTAATCCAGGATCTTCAGCCAAACTTGACTATAACTTGACTAATATATATGTATGTATATATATATATATGTATATATACACATGTATATGCACGCACTCTGGACCGAGTCTGATAGAAAAAACCAAGCAATAGTCTGAAAGAACTGGGTAATGAAGGTAAGCTAGTAGTCTGGCAGACTTCCATGGAGCGAGTCGTAGTAAGGTCAGGGACTTATAGACCCTTTGGCAACAACAGATTTAAGTCATGTCAGTCATGTGAGTCCAAGTGTCCAAGGACCAACTTCAAGGGCCGTGGGGTGAAGTGCAACTCCTCCTGCGTTCAAAAACCGAACGTGATGAAACTTTCATGAAACAATCCCACTGGTGATGGGGAGAACGATCACACTGGAAAATGATTGAACGGCTGAGATTTGCGGTATGCAACGCCCAACATTCCAAAATTCACATCTTCGCTGTTTCACAGCGTTGGCACTGCTTTCTCATCGGTTCCGAAAAATAGCAATCGCCTCCAATGTAAAACGCCAAAAGTCATGCCATCCATAGGTTAAATACCAAGCTCCAACTGAATCATACTGACAATACACAAAAACACATTTAAAAAAAAAACATTTTCGGTTTGCTGAATTTGACCTGATTTGACCAACCCATTTGACCCACCCTTCCATCCCCAGCGCTCTCCGCCCGGTCCCCGCTGTAGGGACGGCAGCGCTCGCCATCCTCCAAGGGTGGAGCTTTGGGGTCGCAGCGAAGGTACTGCAGCTTCGTTGCCTTGATGTCACACATGTGTGGCACACATGGCTCATGATGCTCATGCAACACTGACGGCGTAACGGCATTGCGTGCACAACCGAAGATTTGTGATGATTGCATGGGCTAAATAAAGGTGGGTAATTACTAACCTACCAATCAGGTTGTGATCAATTAAAGTAGGGATGCACAATTTATACATTGTGAGGATGTACACCACAAAAAATACTGGGAAGCTTGAGACTCTTTCTGCCCTTGAGAATAAAATTCTAAAGACCAATATATTCACGATATCCCGAGAATGATTTGCGGCATAGTTGTTAGCCCAACCCAGATTGATATGGCTTCACCTTTCCAAGTGACTGGGGGAAATGTGGGCACCTCATCTGCTCTTAGATCACAACTTCAAAGGTCACACACCTGTCGCCCAGTTGCATTGATTCTCTGTGCATTCAGCTTCGCAAATTTCCTTGGCTCTGGGACAGCTCTTGAGGTGGGAACCCAAAAGTGAAGAAATGTGACCACATTTTGGATATCTGAATTCTTGCAACATTTTGCGGATTTAAGACTCGAGTCACCAAGCTTTTGAGAACGTCTGGACTTCAGACATAGATCTGCAACTGATCTGCAACTAGCGGTTCACCCATCTATGAGAGGTGGCATTCACGCCCGTGCCGCACAGGCACCAACCCCTAAGACCTGGAGATTTCACATCATGGCAAGCTGCTCAGGAAGATGTCTGGAGGGTGCTGCAGCATTGCCCAACACCAACTCCAAAGTTTCGGGCATTGGTGTGCCTGGAGGTGGTGAGAAAATCACAAATGCTGTGAGCCTTTATGAATTCTGAAATTCATCTGTGTCATAATATGAAATTAACAAGATTAAATAAAAGGGCACTTTGAATTCATGTTGAAACCCTGCCAGCTCTGGACGCCTTCCGTACGCCGTTTCAGCGCAAGGACCAGCGGCAGGCACAGGCCGAGCAGCCCGAGCAGCTTCATTGTTCACCGGATGGGGTTGGAAACAAGGACTTGTCGTGAGCGTACCCTGAGGTGACGATTTTTTTGGTACAACTTGAAACATCTTGAAAGTGTTTGAACTGAACACGAAGTATTACAGTTGCATCTATGACTTCCTAAGGCTAGGGCGGGGGATTATTTGTAACATGTATCATTCTTACCATTCTTAATCTCATAGAATTGGTCAACTTCATCCCCGCCTGGGCTTCCAAGCCCTTGAGCAGCAAAACCACAAGCAGGTACGCTCCCCTCCAGCTGCCACACCATCCCGCATACTGACATGCTTCCGTCAAACCTAAGAGCCTAGTTCAATTCTGTTCACATGTCCAATCGCATGGGTGCATTCCCCTGAATCAGCTGCTTTACTGTGGCAACCCAGGAGTCAACACAGGGAGCATCAGCTCCGTTTCTTTTGTAGTTAAAATTGGTGTCTGGTTTTTTCTTGGCTAACTCCCTTTCTGAACCCTCCTTCCACCTCCTTTACGATTTGGCACCTCCAGTTGCCCGCGCACGGGTGTCGATGACCAAGGAATGGTTGAAGCGTTTTGCCCAATGAGCCTGGCCAATTTGAGACCGGGATGCCAGGATGACATACATGACATACCGCAGTTCCAGTGGCAGGAAAATTAACAAAAGTAAATAACCACACAATCAATAGTTCATCTTACTGCATGTTTCTAGAGGCAAAGGCAGGAATCGCCGTCTTGAATATTAGCCACCCATTGCGAATCATGGACAACGCAAACCAATGACAGACTTTGATTGATTATCCAATAGGTGACGCAAACCCGACAAAAGTGGAAGAGTGAACACCGCTCGGCACCACACGTGCAGCCATTTGCATCTTCCCATGCTGAATTGGACCCTTTGACTCTGGCTTCGTTCATTCTTCATGCGGAACATAACAATCACAGGCAAATTTGCCTGAATCCAAAGGAATGCATCATCTACCATGATACATAAATCGCATCAGTAGCTGAAAACTCATGTTGAAGACTTCTTCGCTGGGTTCGTTGCTCTGACCCCCCCCTCTTTCCAATGTCCCTAGCACGAGGCACATTCAGGGGCAATGTGTAGCGTGCAAAGCTGTGAACGTGCTCGGTGGCATACCTGTGGTGAAGTGTGACTTGCTGGGACAACTGTGGCCGTGCAAAATTCCATTAGCAAATTGGTCTTCATTTTGTAAGACCGTACGACAGACACACAAGCAAACTCTTCCTGGTGTCCCGGCAGCTCATCACTTTTGGTCGACGATTCGAATCTTGTTGACGATTTCGTCCGAGCTCCAAACGTGGTGATCAACACCCGGTGCTGGTCAGCCGAGGCCGGCCATTGGACTGGCAATGCAGTACCTGCAGGCTGGGTGATCCACGGTAAGACCACATGCTACCAACAGCGCTAATTGAAGAAACCTCACACATTTACAACATCATGGGAGGTTCACATGCCGCTTCCAGGTTCAGTTTACATTCGACACTGGATAGTCTCTGCTGGGTATGATGGTTTCAAGGTCTTCTGTGTTGGATGAACAAAATCTTGCCCGCTGGAAAGCCTGAAACACATGCAATTCAGTGGCTTGACTTACAGAAAGAATCAAGCTTCTCCAAACCAAGCTGCACCTACTATTCGAACGGTATATCTCACATCAGGAGGGAAGCCAACGTGTTCCCTGCTGGGCCTGCAGTTCTTCAAAGTGGTGTGGTCAAAAAAATGAATTACTTCACTGTGGCGCCATGTGGCGCCATGAAGCTTACGTCCTCTTGGATTGCTACCGCATTGCTACCCTCCCCTCGACCCTGTCGACCCTGTCGACCCTTGTCGCACCGTTGGCACAACCGATCTCCAACGCCGAAGAAGCGAAGCTGCAGCAAGGACCCCCTGAGCCTGGCACATCAGGCTGCATCAAACCATATAAATTTATTTTTTTCCATATTCCCCCACCCATTGCAAGGTTCTCACACTCTTTCTATGTCTGATCCATCACAGAATCTCCCAAAGAAACTTTTTGGCTGTCAGGCAAGAGATCAAAACTATCAGCAGCTTGGGTCGAACATCAATGGTTTTTTTTGTCAATGTCAACAACCAAAAATTGCGGAGACTTTTGTCGAAAAAATCAAAGCATTGTCCGCCTTCACCTCGATGCTCCTGCGAGAACTGACCGAGAACTGCCGATCGAAATGACCGCGCAAACATCCAGCGACTTTACGCAACTTGACTCCACGTGAACGTATGATAGTGTAACAATGCGATGTGGTCAATGTGAAAGCTTTCTGTTGATTCTTCGAACCGCCCACACAAAGCCCAACACAACGTGCATAAATTTCCCAAAACAACATCATCGTTGGCAGTTCTGCCGTGGATCCAGCCATGGACAAAAACCTCAATCCAAATTGGGAATCTAAAGCAAATTTCATGATTTCCGTTGGGATATATCTAAGATTGCCATGTTCTTTGATGTTTTCGGTGCCACTTTTGGATGAAAAAAACAGGGGAAAGTTGGGGACACCACCTGCCCCGGCCCTCCTGAGGACGCTCTCCTGGATCCCAAGTGAAGGGCGCTGGCGCATCGGACCAGGGACCTGAGGATGACATGAGCAACGATTCAAACCAAATGATCCAAATATATCGAAACATATTTTTCCTTCATAAAAACACAAGTATCTGATTGAATTGCCATCACCACTCTTCAAGGTCCTTGGGCAGGACTCCCGGGGCAACCAGCCTATTCCAGTGAGGGTCTCCACCTCCTCTTCCTGTTGCAAGCAGGACCCTGGGAATCTGATTTGTATAGCCACTCTACGAAAGGGGTTGTCGTGTTTCAACCTGCAAAATACACTGATATGCATAGCAATTTTCCTTGCAAATCCAGTGTCCAGGGTACGCTGCAACACATTAACTTGAAGTCAATTCTGCAAATGAGCACAAACAAGTGATGCTTCATGATTCGCCAATGACTCCTGTACTTTTGAGGTATGAGTTGACTTTCTTTCCATTTACGGTATCTCCGTAAAATACACCTGTAATTGCGGGAGGTCAAGGATTGAAATAGCCAGGAAATACCTAAAGACAAACCTTGACCCATGCAACAAGAAGAGTCTTTGCCGTGTGTGGCTGGCGACTGATGGTGTCCTCATTGACGTCAACGAAGAGGTTGTCCAAATCCAAGCCTTCCAACACGTCCAACATGTCGGTGTCATCACTGCCCTCCTCAACACTTTTTGACGAGTGACTCCCAGGGTAGATGCAGTGGACCAAGGCGGAGCATGAAATGAATTGATACAGCACCGTTCAGCTTGTTTTAGAGGTGAGGACATCGAGCCAAAGGGTCATCCAAACAAAGTCGAGGTCCATTAGACAACAGCTGGAACGTGCCAAAAAACAGCTCTTCACCAGTCGACAAAAATCGGAATACTCAGAATCTCATGCTGCCTTTGGTGAGGCAAAGGCAGCATCATGACTTTGTCCAGGTCAAAGGATAGCGAAACCTTCACGATTTTCCACAGGCTAAGGATTGCGTAACATGGAAACAATAGGAAGCCCAAATGAACATTCTTTTTTAAAACATTGTTGTACAGAAGTTTCTACTGGTTGATAGGAACTTCCATCTTATGGCGTAAAACATGATCCCCTTCAGCCTGGTAATATGGAACCCATGGAACCCATGAAACTTATAGAACCATCAGGTCAACAAGCCACTGCTCCTGGCAGCTCTCTGGCTCATCCTGCAGTTCTGGCTCGGGCTCCTTGGGATGCGATGTGAAAAGAGACTTCCTGAGAGTGGCCTCCAATAAACTTTACCCTTGATGTAGAACACACACACACAGACTCATGTGTGTAGTGAACCAGTTGTGCTGAAAATCAATCTAATTTGTTTTGCGAGCCATCCCCAGAACAGTTCATGAGCCAGTCATGCTGCACCCCTACCTAAAGGCTAGAGTCGACCTGGCAAAGGTGTGGTTATGTGGCCATCTTATGCTTCACGACGTCGCTATCTGGCCTAAATTCAGATAGGTCAGATAGGTGACCCCATATATTGATGAAATCACCCACTTCCTCGGCCTTTTTCGCAGGAGCACCAAACGTGTCCACGCCCATCTTGGGCGGTTGGGAATCACAGATCCATGTCCTCCTGCCGTTGCGATGCAGCCAACCAATTGACGGGCAAACCCCCCGTCTACATGATGTTGGTGACAAGTAGTGACAATGATTACAGCATGATAAAGCAGGACGGACAAGGAAGAATATATGAGGATAGAGATTGGGAAGACAAAATATAAACGAGGATTCGAGATCTGACACTTTCAACATAGCCGAGCTTCATCCCTTCAGGTGAATCCCTTACTTGTGAAAATACATTGACGCAGTGGCTGAAACCAGAAAGGGTGCTTGTTTCTCAAATGAAGGTGATTTCCATCTTTTGATTTTTCTTTGATTTCATTCTGCTATGGGATTGCCTGAATAAATAATTAGGACCAGGACCAATTTCCTTCCTTTTGCCAACCCCTGTCCTTTCCAGTATCGGCGTCCAAACCGGCCGCCTTCAATTCAGCTACATGTCTTACCTGGCGTGGCTATTCCACAAGCCTGTGACTCTAAAACTCAGTCTGGTGACTTTTGTCTCAGCAATACCTTTTGACACACTTGCTGTGACAAATACATGGGGGAAGGAGAATGAAGGATACAGCTTGGCTTCTAGATCTTCAAGCTCCAGACCATGCAAGGCCACAGAGCTGTATCCCTCTCAGTTTGGTGAAGTATTGTGCACAGTATCATTAAGTTGATGCCAAGTCGTTCAACCCAGGAGGTGCACCGCTACCTGCATGTCTTCCTGCAGTTGCCGAATCTGTTTCGACACCTCCTCTTTCTGCTCTTTGCTTCCTGAGGGCAGAACAATGGGAAAACATGACGAAATGCAATTCTTCCCAAATTGTTGGAGTTGGCAGGACCACTAGGAAGATCTGCAAACATGATTAGCTTCGGTCACATCAAAATGCGCTATAAATACACCTGTGGTCTGAGTCCATCTCGTTTGAGATTTTGGAGGGATCAACGATTTGAACCCTAGCCTAATCAAGAGCTTTTTGATGGAAAACATCTTAAACCACGTGGAACGACACCAATTCTAAAAGTGAACAGAGCTGACATATGGAAAGATGAACATGACCTGAGACAAGGTCAGATTCTTCATTTATGATCAATGTGTTGAACGTACTGAAAAAGAATTCATCCTGTTCATCTTCCATAGTATGGATGGCAGACAGGCTTTCTGGATACTATGGTTTCTGGATACTTTGAACATGTTAGGATTTTTTCCAAATCAATCGAAATCAAGCGAAAGAGGAAGTATAGATGGAGATCAATAGAAGTTTCAAGAAATCTCAATATTCGGCACAGCTTGGTGCCAAAGTTGTGCTATGTTACCTGTAATCTGTTGTCTGCTTGCCTTGCAAGGAAATCTGGGATATATTTTTTGGTATCGTCACAATTGGATATGAATACTGATAGTGAGAAAGCTGGTGGTCTCTGATGCAGGGTCTTGCCGGATCAGTTTCCCTCGAGACCAAGCGCAAAACCGGAAGAAAGATCACTGTTGCATGGCGGATGTACATCCAAAGCTACATCATCATGATCCAAGTCCAGCTACACCAGGGGCTTTTCTTCGTTTCTTCAAGATCCACCTGTGCTTGAGGCCATGTTAAGGTCCTGGGGCCCAGCATGGCCCAGCATGGCCTAGCATGGCCCAGCCCATTTTCCCAATGCCTCGTCGCGGCAACTTTTGCCGCACCTTCTTGAGCTGCGCCACTTGGGCCTGGTGACCGAAAACTGAAACCCTGATGAAATCCGATGAAGCCGGGATTTGATCCAAGAGCTCCTTCAATTTTCTTCAAGGCCTTGTCTAACCATCATGAAACAAGGGATTTTTCCCGCATTTCTTGAAGCTTGTCATCAAGGTTGCAAGATTGGCAAAGATTTTTGGGAAATGCTGAAGCTGTTGGTTTTGATGCTTTGCAAAGGCAATCAACTTCACGAGCGATCAGCATCATTGACATCATAGCATCCATGGATAGTTTCAGTAGGATTCCTGTGATATCTTTGAATCTCCACTACAATGTCAGGTGAAACGGCCCTTGCATCCCAGCGTCCTTCATCTCTTTCCACTCCGTCGCTTGCCGCGATTTCAACTGCTCAGCCGATTCCCCGCGGCCTGTAGCACTTGAAACTGCTTGGTGCCCCCTCCAAGAATCCTTGCTTCAACATGTGGCAAACATTTGGAAACATGGATTATTTTGCTGTGGACCAAGGGCGTGAAACAGGGTCCACAACTTCGAAGTGGAATTTCATCTCTGCCAGCTGTCGATATAAAGACACTGGCTACCATGTTTCAAGGAGCTCCCTGGTGTTGCAAGAAACCTTACAATGCCCAAAATAACGAACTCCTCTCTCTCTATATATCTTACCTGCATGATCACCAGTTGCAGCTGTTGTGTGTCACGTGTGTCAAATTTCGGTGATTGGAGCCATGGCTGGTCATCACGCCTCCAGCAGACGAAGCGATGCGCTTTCCTTGGTGAAGGTGACACAAAGCCGCGATTGGTTCGGAAACTCAAGCAGGCTGCAGGCTCAGACGCATTTTTGGAAGGCACCAGGGCCTGGGACCCAGTACCCAGTCACTTCCTTGATGACTTTGAGACTGAATAAATTGCACGCCTGGACCTGTGGCTTAAAAAACTGGCAATACGACGGAACATTGATTTGTGGGCTATGTGAAAGGATGGAGGTGCTGGTCGACAGCTGCTATTTTCTTGTGACGTTGAAAAACACCATACTTTCAGGCTTGGAAGGTAAATTCATTGAAAGCAACTGCCAGTCTATACAGGTTCTCGAGTGGTAAGGTCGAACATTTAGACTTGAATCTGTTTATTCCAACTCCATTACACTGCATATATCGGAATTAGTGTGGCTGATATCAAATGTGGTACAACTATCATATTCCTGCAAGACAAGATACCATTATATCACTTGGATGATCTTATTCACTTAATAATCTTTGATCATTGGAATCACTCACAGTTTCCAGGGGGTAGATATACCCAGCATCCGCATCAACCGAGGCACGCCGCTGCTTTCGGCTCTCGGCCAAGCGGGCACCCAGATTTCCAGCGGCCTTGGCCTTCTTGCGCCGTTGGCCTTGGCACAAACGAGAAATCGTTGCAGATATATATATATATGGAATGAACACAGTGAATCATGGTGAATCATCTTTGTAAAATTTATACGGAGCTCATATTGGTTTATGATCAAGATGGATAGAGTGGGTTTACAGTCACCAAATGTTTTGCCACTAAACTGTATCGGATCTTCCCTTCAAACTTTAAAACGTAGAGGTTCTTATTTTGGAAGATGCCCCATCTTTGATCCACCGGATGATTACATTTCAGTTTGCAACCTTGGCCGCAGTGTTTCGGAGCGAACATTCCTGCTCCACGAAAATGAAAACCATCTACGGCACTAACTGCCCAGTACAAAACAAAGGTAACAGTGACATCCTCAGGGCAGATATGCTCTCATCATCACTCATCCAAGAAACTCTTGTTGATGGTCTTTTTGACTTTGCTGTCCTGCCCGCATTTCAGCTAGTTTGGTGAGCAGGGAATACAATGGAGATCTTAATTCACAAGCAAACGAACATGAACTGGATCTTTTTTTATCACCAACCCTCACCAAAAGTGTCTGACAAAAAACCAAAGATTACATCCCAAGGAGACAGAACTCTTTAAATTGGACCGCGTATCGACCAAGTCGGGGAACAAATGCGCCATGACGTCGTCCTTCGGCGTCATGTCGACATCTTTGGGTTCCTTGGCCTTGACCTTTCTGCGCACCATGATCCGCCTGCACGGTGCATCACAGGATGGGTCAAACCACCTGACAACTGCTGGATGATATGATAAAATCAAACGACCAAGGATGGATCAGTTTGGGTCATCTTTTAGAAGGTTGAGGAGGGTTGAACATCAAGAACATGTGTGAAAACAGACCCTAATGATAGAGTCAGGTCACTAGTTGTTCAACTCTCCTCAAATGTGGTTGAAACGCAATTGTAATCAATTGGATCATCATTCCATTTGGTTCTTATGTGCTAAACATTTGACCCACAGCCGCCCAGTTTTGTCCAACCTTCCAAGCCGCCCCGCGCGGCTTTACGGGACCGGTGAGTCTTAAAAAGATCGCGGGCTCGGCAGCAAACAAATCTCGAAAAGCATCGAAGCTCCAGTTGGAAATTTAAATGGTCTCCAAAATCAACTGCAAGCGGTGACTTTCTCTTTTGCCCTGCTTTTTGATGATTTTTCATGAGGAAAAACGACAACACGTACCAAGTTGGATGGTGAATAGCTGCACTGCACCCCATAGCCATGCCATCCATGGCAACTAACATTCAATTGATGTGCGAACCCTCATGCTACATGGGAAAACATCTAAGAATGATGTACATCTTCACTTCCAGCTCGTTACCCCGATAATCTCTCGCAGCTTCCTATCTCATTCAGCCCCTGCTGGATCCTCCAAGGATGTCTGCAGGTATTCAAAGTGTTGCCGTGCCAACAGCTGTTGCCAAGCCTCAAAAACATGGAGACAAAAGAGGGGATGGCAAAACTGCGGGGTAGTTGGGGGTATCAGCACAAAGGACGTGACATACAGGATGGCTTGATGGCTTGGAATCTGAGGACCATTGGGAAATAAGTTTGAATTTCTGGCTATCATATTGCATACTCAGACACGCAGGCCGAAAATCAGATCATCGGGGCACCATGAAGTGATGGTACCCCTAAAAAAGGACTCCTAAGTTAGAAAACTGCTTCACCAATAAGATACGCCTTGATTTCTTTTGATCCCAATCTATCTTGACCCTCTCAACAAGACACGCAGCATCTTGGTGACACTGGATTCCACACCCTGCCTTTGCTGGAATGACTGCAAACGTTTGAAGCATTTGGCAAACGCCCAATAATTATCTTTGGGGATCCCTAACTTGAAAGCAAACCAGCAGGTTTTTACCAGGAAACCACCATCGTGCGGTTGCATGGCTCTGGTGCTAGGAGCGATCGGATCCCTTGAAGCACCTCCAGGTGCTGAAAACATGCGAGGGAGGGGTAGAAATTCCAGCAATTGGATCTCGGGCAAAAAAATCCAAAAATTCTTTGACCACCTAGTACAGTATGTCATAACGCCGGGATTTACAGCTAACTTTTTCATTCATCAATCAAACTGCCAACAGCCAACTTTGCGAACGCCGTGGAATTTCAGGCTGCAATGCCTATCTTTCCGGATAGAAGCTAGTGTGTAGACATGTAAACAGTGATGTACACATGAAACGTGATGTCAACCAAACAAACCTAAAATTCATCAAAGTGGTCCGTGGCAGTGAAACTCATGTCCCAGAACTTCAGTTGACATCATTTTCTCAATCATTGTGGGCCCCTCCCGACTGACCTCCCCATTCGATTGCATCCTGGCCTGTTTGGGTCTCAGCTTTCCCATCACTGGCTCGTCTTTTCCTGCGACCCGCACGGCCAAGGACAGCACATCCTCCTGGTGCTGAAGGATTTGGAGGCGTTGGCCATCTCTCAAAACATGATTCATTCAAAACTTTTTAAAACCAAAGTAGCTTTCCGAAGATCATGGAAGATCCACGTATGTTGAGATCCAACGAGCGCAGGTTTGGTATTCAGGGACACAGCGCTGTTGGTATCCAAACTCCATTTGGAAGTCTTTTTCCGAAAGTCTTCCCTGCCCACTCCTGTGATCGCCGATGGGCGCTCAGGCGATCAACGATGCCCTGTAGATCCTGGTGGTCAGCATGGTGCGCCCACAGTGTCACCCACAAATAATGAGTCAAATAAGTCAAATATGAGTTATGAGTCAAAACCAAGTTGGAGCTGCACTGATGGCCTTGACATTGTGATTTCAACATTTTGGGGAGCATGATTGGTGAATTGGACCTGCCATCCATGACGGAGTTGGCGACAGCCTGGGATTCAGGTGTCCTCCACGCAAGCCTTCAACATGTCCATGGGTAAAGCCACCTGGCAATGACAGGATGGCCCTGGACCAGCGCAGCTGGCAGTCACGCCTCCTTGACTGGTGGTACCTCCGGCAAAATCGATGGCAACACCTCTGAAACTGTGCAAAACCGAACTGCAAAATTCTGGCAAATCATCTTTCAAACCCCAAGTGTTGGGTATTTCAGGTTGGATCTTGAGGATATCAATAACTACACCCAAGCCAGCCCAGGAGGACACGAGGCGACGATTCAGAAAAGTTGAAGCACATCCGATGCGAGGCTTTTGACCTTTCCCACCTGCCAAGTGAAACCAACCAAAATGTGCATCCATCTTCCATCTTTGCTGGAGGTACTGGATGCGGTCCATGGTATGAACGTATACGGTGTGGGCTCCTCATGAAATAAACCATTGCAGCGCTACAAATCCAAGGACTACTTGATAGTTTGTGGGAGTTGCTTTTTGTTCTTCCGAGGGGGTCATCCAAAGATGACTCGTTTGCAAACCATTGTCTGTCCGTCTCGAACTGGCCGCTTCAGGCCATCAAACAACAATTTTTGTGGCCATTGGGCGCGGGTGGGATATGTCTGATTCGTTAGCTCCTCCCACGAAGTATTCTCATTTCCTTTGTCGCATGCTGGTCGTTGCTGTCTCTTCGCTTTCTTTGACCATCGCAATGATTTCCAGGCTTGCTTGCTGAGGGAAGACTTGAAATTCCCTGTGCAAGTACTTTCTGGATTTCTGGAGGCAATGGTGCAGGCTCAATCAGCGGCCATCTCTTCTGTCAGGAACAATGTTTCTTGAATACGATCTTCTTTCATGTGTTGAGCGCGTCAAAGTATCCGGACGCTTGGGAGCAGTAGCCACATTGGAACCGGAGGGTGTTTTGAGTCACTGTCTCAGTCTCGGGTTCCCAAAAAACACAGTCAGTGTTTGCCAGTGTTGCCTTCAACCGGGTCCTAGTACATGCCATCCAGATATTCCACGATGTTCATTACAACATCGGCAAGCATAAGCAGAAAAATGCCAATGAGTAGGCTGTCACCAAGGCCAACCTTCTGGTGCAAGCGGCAACTGAACACAGCCGGGCCCAGGTACACCATGGGAAAGCCAAATAATTTTCCTTTCACATCCAGGATCGATCCCAAACTCTCTTTGAAATGCAGAAGTAGAGCAGTAATACCAAGCATCGAAAGGAATAGCACACCTTTACAGGTTGGCAATGAAAGAATCTCCCACGGTACTCTGGCGTGATCCTTTTAAACAATGGCATTCTACACTTTGGGACCATGCTTCTAATCAACAATATTGGGATTCATCATGATTCACCAACAGAAAAACATAACGGATAACTGCATCATCCCATGATGATCACCGCTGGTTTTCTCAGAGTTTCTCTCGAATGATGATGCAAGTGATACAGGGAATAATCCAAAAAAAATGCACGAAATCACACAGCAGTGGCAAAATCCATGTTCTCAAATAGGTCTGAGAAGATGCGTGATCTATTCAAATTCACCCAGCTAAAGCAAAACATCTGAAACACACACGCACACACAAATTAAAACAAAAATGCCCCTTGTGCTGGAATAGGTCCGACACGTCTTTGCCGAGCCTGAAACCCCCAGCAACTTTCTGATTGAAGTGGTGTCGTTGTTTTCCTCAAAACCGAGCTGCAAAACTGCTTCACGTACGCCGTTGAAACCCTTTGGAAAGCCTGCAACCAAGATCAGCAAATATCCATATCCTTGGTTTCGGAAAAACAAAAGTCAAACTCGGACCTCTTGCCTGAAATGGCAATATTAAATCGGTTGGGGTCCGCTCATGGTTTTGCAGTTGGCTAGTGGGACAATGGTTCGAATTACCCGAAGCACACCCAAACTGGCGGATGATCAGCCTGTAAAGGCATGGGGCCTCCAAAATAGTCCGCTTGAGACAGGTGTATGTATGGATTACCACCGTCGCCCGTGTTTTGCGTATTCAATCCCAATTTGGGTGGCCAACAAGCGGCCGCGGTGTTGGCAAGGAAAACAAAGCTGAGTTGGCAACAATGAACCAACTGTTGAGTTTCGAAAGCAAACAAGGGAGAGGCAAAAACGAGGCGGAGCGCGGTGGTGTTTGAACTGGAGGAAAATAGATGGAGCGAGTAGGAGGCGTGTATTGGAGAGTGATGGGTTGGTGCGGGAAGGTCCACGTGTTGCTTGGACAAGGGTTCGCAGGTTGGGAAAGTGAAAGGGCCTGGTTTTTTTTCCGCACGCAAAACCTTGGCTTCCTGTAAAAAGTGTCCTGAAGTTTCCTTAAACCTATTCACTGGGCTCATTGATGAATTATGGGCAAGCAACTGTGGGTTTGGCTTTCCCGACCTTCACTGCAACTCACTGGATGTCAGGCAAAACTGTCTTGGTTGAATGAGTCCGCTGACAAGAGTTAGAAAGTTTGAAGATCGTGATTCTTGGTCCTTTGAGACTTGTTATCTTTCCTGCTATTTAATTCCAACCACCCAAAGATCATCAAAATGCTGGGAACCCTGCCACTTGCGAACTGGAATGAATCACCTGTCATCTATTCTTGCGGGGTGGCCCATCAGCATGTTTCTAAGTAAATTGATGAGCTTGTTTGGTCAGTAGCGCCGGGTTTTTTCCCCACATCTTTGTGTGGGGTTGTTGTTTTTTGTTGTGTACCCGTCGCCCGCCCGCCTCCCGCCCGCCGCCTCCCACACACAACTTACTCAGACACA